>JAQLOM010000003.1:16488710-16499016 GCA_030068315.1 Chrysichthys thysi
ACACACACACACACACACACACACACACACACACACACACACACACACACACACACACACACACACACACAGGACAAGCTGATTCCTTCAACTATTTTATTTAGATCATTTAAAAATGAGTTTATTCAATGCACAAATGAGCATTAAAGAACAATTCAGACATTAAAGACAAGATCTTACCTTGAGTTATCTACAATATACTGCACTATTTTGTCCAGGACCTTATCAAAAAGCGCAGTGCGGACCCAGATGTGCTTGATGGCCTGAGCCGAGAGAGGCTGAGGAACTCGTCCTGCAGAGGAACCCTGCCTGCGAAGAGGCTCCTGTCCACTTGTGCTCTGGGCCCTACGGAGAGCAAGATATGGCCACAACTCCTAGTTAATCAATATGCCATAATATAACGATGAAGGAAATAACAATGAAGGAAATTATAATAGATTGTTTACAGACTTTGGTCGCATTACGTTTCCCTATTTTTCCGTTTACCTGAACCTGCCATTTGTATTATTAGCACTATTTATTTTGGGATTTCTGAAAGCACACGGTGAAAATTACATGTGCAGCAGTAATATTTAGTTAAATGCCCCTTAGCAAGTTTCACCTCAACAAGATGCTTTCGGTAGTCATCAAAAACCCTCTGGCAAAATTCTGGTTGGATTTTGGACCACTCTTCTTGACATAATTAGTAGAGTTCAATTAAATTTGTTTGCTTCCTGGCACAGATCCAACTTCTAAGCACAGTCCATATTTTTTTTCGATAGGGTTGAGGTCGGGACTTGTTTTAAGCTTAACATGAGTCTGCCTTATCCATTCCACAACTAGCTTTGGTATGTGTTTGGGGTCATTGTTCTGTCGTTTCAACCATCTAGCTGACGGCCTGAGGTTATGCTGAAGAATTCCACTTTGTGCAATGTACTGGTCCCAGTGGCAGAAAAACAGCCCCAGAGCTGTTATTACAGTGTTCCTTTGTACATCTGCTCAACAACCCAATCTTTGTCTCATCTGCGCAAAAAGATTTTCTCCAAGAGGCTTTTTCTCTGTCCATGTGGTCAGCTATGAAGTTTAGTCAAGCTTGAAAGTGTTCATTCTGGAGCAGGGGCTTTTTTTTCTTGAACAGCAGTCCCTTGGTCCATGGTGATGTAAATCTTGCGTAACTGCAGACAGGTTTCCAGCAGCTTCCAATTCATGTCAGGCCTTGATTGTTCCTGAGTTGATCCTGAACATCCAAACCAAAGTCCTCTCAGCTGAGGGTGACAGCTTGGGTCTTCTTCCAGACCTGGGCAAAGTTGCTACACCTTCTAATAATCGTACTTGTCAAGCAACAGAGAAGCTACCAGGTGTAGTTAAACACAATCAGTAACAGGAAGTTAATGGACCTTGGCAAGTAAAGGAATCTCTGGAACTTTCAGCACCACTGAGAATATATATATATATATATATATATATATGGTGTATGCATATTTCTGACCCTGTATGTATAATTTTGACCCTATGCTGATTTCAAAAAACCCAAAACCCATATAAAACTTATGCACCATATTCTTTTTTTCCTATTAAACCATCTATAAAGATCTATAGAAAGATAGATGGTTCACCTTAACTGATCAGATTTCCTGCATGTGAGCATACGTACAAACTTACAGAAGTAAAGCCACAAAGCACCCAGAATGACATTATCTCCAGTATCACAGAGCCTGAAGGTGGGCTATTTATCTTTAGATGCAATCTTTTGTACTTTTTCCACACAGTCTATCCACAGGGGATCAACAGTGTTCAGCTCGTCTACTGCAGTCACGACACACTTATACACAGCCACTTCTACCTGCAGAGCCATTTGCCCAGTTGTGATAACATGCAAAGAAATGCAATGTGCCATCTTGTGAAACTCGCCCCAGAGCATTGCTTTCTTAGATAAAGCAATATAATTGAGTGAGTAATATTGGGACAGCAAGAAGCCACACTTCAAAACCGTTTACTGTAAATCTGCCTGTACCGATAAATCGTAAACCAATCACCGTATGCCTACCAATTTTAAGGAAAGCACAATTATAGACGTGATGCATCAGTAAGAACACCACAGTGCTAAGGCTGATTTATAAGTCTACAAGAACACTTGAAATGAAGACATCAGGACACGGAGACAGCACGACCTTTACGGACATCCTGAAAACCAAGAGTGTGTCTTGATGGCACTGTTAGAGTAATCATGGTAGAAGTCGAAACGACTAAAGGGGGGGTTCCAGCCACTAAAGAAAGCAGGAGATTTTGACAACAGACTTCCAGAAAATGCCCATTTTGCGTACCAATGCGATTAAGCTCAACAGCAACCTGAGCCAAGAGCCCAGTGATCTGTCTGGCTAAGGCAAGCCCAAAGACAAACGATCCTGCTCCTTGCACCACTGCCTCCCCCCTCATTCCCCACAAACCATCATTAGAATCGATCCCATCGTGTCCTGCCAGTCAAGCTGGGTGCGATCAAGCAGGCTGTTTTAAGCAAATAAATCCCAGTGCCTGAGATGGCTGCTCAAGATATGCATATGCGCTATTGCGATTTACAGTCAGATTCTGCACGGAGAGCAATAATGCCTTACCTGACTGGAGGCACTGACGCCATTACCGAGAAAGATTAATACAGACGGTATGAAAACCTTGACAGCAACAGGCCACCAAGATTTACGAACACAGTAATGGCCGATCTTGAATGTGGTCCTTTCTATATTGATATGTCGATGACCTCAACAAAGTGCACATGTGTAAAATCGAGCATTTGGGATTATATACAAATGGCAAAATCAAGTTGATATCAAATAATGCAGTTTACTGAATCATTACAAATTTGAAGGTAGGTCATTCATTTTTTGTATTAAGCTCAATCAGCTTTTTATTAGAAACAAGTTTCCATCTTGAAAAAGTTGAAAAAAAATTCATGAAAAAGGACACTACAGGATACATAGCACACATCGACAAGCACCGCACATCACCCACAACTCGTCATCTTTGCGATGGGAAAAGCCTTTGCTAAGGGACGAAGGGGGGCACAGTCCCATTGTTGCTTATGAACAAAAGGTCCACCTCTCTTTTCTCTCTCAGCAACATCCAGCTAACATGATTTAAACCCAGAATGGATCAACCAAATTAGATCTGGTCTATGCTGCAGGATGGGGCTCCACTGAGTGGCTCCTATCGGCTGATGCAGCCTAATTAGATTTCAGAGCTCCGAGTGCCACTGTAAGAGAAAGATGACAAGCGGATTTAGAAAACAATGACGTTCAAGCATGCCACGAGTGCAATAACCATCTTGCCATCACAAATCTGTTTGAGTCCATAGTGTACTTAGTAATAACCTTTCATCCTGCTATCAACCAGAGCCTTAATCATTGTCTCACAGATATCCTATAATGAACAAGTTATGTCTGTCTATGGCCTTTGTTCCAGCGATAAATGATGCTGTAATGTTGCCATGGCAATTGGAGTAACTGAGCAAATGGGGGCCTCAGTGGAGTGGAAAAGAGTATGAGACGCACCATGTAGAGGCTGTGTGTCAAAGCGTCGCCGAGCGCAAGCTAAAACTCTGTGTTTTGCACAGCTTTAGATACGCACTGGAGACAAAGGCTGTGCGTGCCACTCCTTTACAGTCACATAGAGATTTCTCCCCTTTATGTAGAAGCCCTCTGTGCGACACATGCCATGTGGGTCTGCTAATGGAGAATTAATGGACAAATAAGATGCCAAGTGGAGCGCTCGTTCATCCACAGAAACCATCTCTCACTTACAGTAGAAAGCTGCAAAGGCTGTTCAGGGACCCACCAAACAGCTCTGTGGTTTTTCCAATTTCTCCCATAGATTTTCAGCCATAAATATCGATTAATATCATGTAGCAACAGCTGGGCGTAACAAGTGTAGCTAAATGGAATGACCGTAATGATCTGAGGCTGACGGGTACTCGCATCACTCTGCATTGGACTAAAGGTCATAGCTCAGAAATAATGACCTTCTAGGGAAAAATTCCTCCTAAAGAATTCCTACTTGGGAACTTGGGACAGTTGCCTCGACTCCAAGATCAGCAAGTGACGTCAAACCAACTGGTTGCTCACAGCATGAACAGTAAACCGCAGCACCATTTGCCTTTAAATGAATTATGCTTTACATGCTAGCGTTTGCTTTAGTGCAGTAATACAGACATATTAGCTTGTTAAAGCTTTAACAGTGAATATGTACATCAATCATCACAGTTTGCTGTTGCTAGCCGGTTACTAACAAAAGGCGAACAAGGAGGTGTACGTTTCATTTTTCCCCACTTTGGAGCTTCAACACACAGAGATCGAAAATGACGTAATTCTGAGTTCCAACCATGACGCTATGAAGTACCCTGAAGGGAGTTCAAACGTGAAAGCTCAGACCTGGTGATGTCAGCCTGCTGCTGCAGCTGCTCCTGAACCTTGCGGCACACCTCTTCAGCCGTGTCGTACACCTTTCCGATCTTGGTGAAGAGGGCAGCAATCTTATCACTTCGGAGGAAGCCTGCAGCTCTGCGCTTCAGCATGTGCCCCAGGCAAGCCTCAATGGCACCTGAGAGAGGAAGAGAAGAAATATGGATTGGGACAAAGGTAAGGAAGTGGTGTACACATTAAACAGAGCAGTGACCCTTTGAAACCATCTACAAATCATCCCAGGCAACCCCAAAGGGCTGTGCTTTCAACGCAAAATTTTTTATTTTAATGCAAACGCCTTGTTTTCTTTAAGACAGGGTAGGGGCGGGTGGCTTTTCAGACAGCTGCCCCAGACAGCTAGAAATGATGTGGGGTGCAAAGCACAATTACCACCGGCAACACGATTTACAGCCTGATGCTAAAGCTGTTGTAAATATTTTAGTAGGGGAAACAGGACAAACTACATATTAGTGCACCAGCTTCTGCTAGGCCTTGCAGGATCCCTAATGAAACAGAACGACGGACCCAGCTCCGCCTCAAACAGTCCCCAATAGCCAGAAGCAGCATTTGAATACCAACGTGTCAATCCAGAGTAGCCACGTTTTTAATAGGACAACAGATAATCATATTAGACTCCTGATAAATAGCAAGGACAGTAGAATAAATGAAGTTTAACGCATCTCAATGGCCACTCATGAAATTTGCATCTGTTGTGACAGTGGGATGAAGTCAGGTTGCTGTCTTCCACACGATGGATGCTGTTGATATCCCGGAGCAATCAAGGCTCTGGCCGACTGCATAATCAGTTTTATGATGCTAATAGCTCCTTTATTGCTGGCCAGGCAATACTAAAACTGCCTCTTTCAGTTGCTCTGCCCCCTATTTTCACAGATGTGTGCACAGAAATGGGCTCGAACATAAAGAGAAAAAAAACATCCTGAAGAAAAAAATGATTAGATCCGGCAAAGCAACGGTTTGCTGGTAACGCTGCAATACACAGTGGTACCATCATACGGGGGGAGGGGGGGGGGTTCAACTTTTAGCAACTTTCACTGTCGGACTGAATTTCCACTTTAATTTTCAAATAAATCCGACATTTTATTCATCTTTTTTTTTCTTAGCTGCTATCATTTGCTGCTAATAATTAACTCCTTGTAAAAAAATTAGCACCTTGTGTTCATTTTAATGACCACGCTCACTGATACTGCTCTGCGCACTCAGGTCGGCCATCCTCGCGCTCGCTATTAAAGATAATATTTAAATGCCATTAGAGGTTTTATCCGGTGACTTGTATTGTAGGAGGATTCTGTAATAGCTCCTCTTGATATTTTCAGGAAGAACAGTTTGCTGTCTGCTTTGCTCCGATTTCCATCGTTAATCATCGAAACACACCCAGATTACTGTCATTTCGTGCCATCTGTTCATTAGTATGACAATGTACATAAGGCTTACAATTCACAGTGCCATGCGGTATCGTATGGTTTTATTGGGGCATTTTTACAAGTACAACAAAAATGCACAGCAAATATCAAACCAGTCTTGATGCGTCCCTAGTAAATATTAGCCAGAGCCATATTTGCACAGTTCAGCTTCCAATGTTTGAACCCTGGTGCAAAGAGATGAGTCACCAAATGTGCACGAGTACTTGGATGATCATCTATGCTGGCTGTTTGTTAAATCCTTGTCTGCTTCTGGAGACCAGAAACAAGCCTATGTTCAGCCAGAATGCTCGCTGCAACACCCTTGTATCTCATGACATTTGAGCTATACACAAAATGTTGCCTTTCTTCTTTCCATCAGAATATACAGCTCCATAGGTTTGTCCCTCTGCAGAAACCACAGTTTCCCTCCACTCTTTTAATAACCAAGCAGGCAGACCTAACTACTGTGTGTATGCATCAGATGAATCATCGAAGTGCTAAGTGCTTCGTTAGAAAGCGTGTTGGACAAAAAAAAAAAGCAAAACAAGTACTGTAGGTAACAATGAGGGAGGGATGAGGCTTACCTAACAGGTCATGGGGTGAGATGGGCAAGGTGTAAATTGAAGCGCTTTCATTTCTGTGTTTGCATGCTTGGTGGTTTTTCTCACCGGTGCACATTTGTACACCTATGTTTAAACACACATGCAAGACACGACAGCTGAAAAACGTGCAAAAGCACGCTCTCTTGATATAGGGGCGTCTAATGCATTAGTAAATTACTGAGGATGCAATGAAATAATTAAAGCTTAACTTAAAGTTTTCAAAAAAACAAAAACACCTCTAATATGCAAGTTTGAAAAAGTGCCAGAAGGCCAATAGGCTTTATGGAGATTCTACTGAATACCCTCCACTCAATCATGAGGGAATTAGGATTGTTAAATGCATCTCGCACTTCACATGGGTTTTAATGAGCTGAGGCTGATTGACCATATTAGGCCCGACAAATCACAGCGCCGAAGTTCTGTAGCTCCGCTTAGGAAATGACAGAAGGAGTCCTAAATGGCACACTAATAGCTGAAAGCTCCCTGATTCTCTTCAAATGGAGAGAACAGCCAGGCTGAACAAGGGAGGGGGGAGAAGGAGTTGTCTGGACCTGACGTCCCTGTAGTTCAATCTCCTCTGAGCTCATTAGCAGATCTAATTAAGGCAGAGGCACAGATAGCAATGGCTGACAGGAAGGAGTGAACTGAGCAGGCAGACAGATTAAATACAGTTACTGTGCTTTTCATGAATGGTGGTGGAGGATATACATTCATTCATTTTCTATACCATTACGGCTCACAGGGAAGCTGGAGCCAAGGCAGGCTACACCCTGGACAGGTTGTCAATCCATGTAGCATGACTAAGACATTCATACCTATGGGCCATAGCCACACGACATAAACTGCATGCCACACCTATTGGAGTAGCCACTTGATCTAATCCACATGTCTTTGGACTGTGGGAGGAAACCAGAGTACCCGGTGGAAACCCACTCCACATGGAAAGGCACCTTTGGTCAACCTGGCACCTTCTTACTATGAACCCTCAATGCCAAATTACAGCTCAGGGTTCCTGGTTCGATACTGAGTTTGGGTTACTGGCTGCGAGGAATCTTGCTCTCCTTTGTAAGCTGAGTCCCCAGCTACCTTGATTCATATGTCTCAAATGAGAACATTTTATTGAACATTTTTTGTAACAATAATTAAAAGGCATTAGATATTGACTTGTAGCTCTGTCCTCATATAGCCATTTTAAGTGCTTCACCTGAACACCTCTAGCCACCAAAGTAAAAAACTAAACGCTGTAGCTTTGTGTCTCTTAAAGGTCATAGACAAATACACTGGGACCTCGGCTCATGAACTTAATTCATTCCGAGACTCTGCTTACGACCGATTTGTTCGCGATCCGAATCGGTTTTTCTCACCGAAATATGAATGTAAATACAATTGATGTGTTTCAGCCCTCGAAAACATGTTTTTAAAGTGTATTATGGGTTTATGTGTGGCAATAAAACAGATTAAAATTAAAATAACCTTAATTACAGAAACATATATAAACTATATAACTATATAAACCTAAATGAAATAAACTGATGATTTTAAGGCACGTTACCTTTGTGGTGGATACGTAGTTGCTGGCGTAGGTGGACGGTGGCGGAGGGATATGGTGGCGGTTCTCATGTTTTGAGATCATTTCTTTATTTATTTCAACTGTTCTACGCTTAGGCTTCTTACTCTCACTACCATTTTCACTTTCTTGGGACAGATAATGAAGGCTTATAGTGCAAAAATGCAGAGAAACACAATGTAAAAATGCTGTGAACATCTTTTAAATGAGTTTTCAGCACAGAAAAAAAAAATCAAAGTTTGAACAATCCTTAATGATACACAAACTTACTGCAAACAACCAAGAAAACTAACCTTGCACGAGTCGACTTCTGGCGTTAAGGAAGTGAGGAGGAAGATGAGTGGGGAAGAGGTTACTGTACAGCGAATGAACGTGCGTCTGACCGAGACCAATTACAAGGACACGTACGTCTTTGTTACGTAGGTACGCAATGCACAAACAGAAAATGGGAAAACATTGGCACGTACGAAGCGGAAGGGGAAAATGGCCGGGACTGTGTTTGTTCGACACCCGATTATGTGGTCGTGACCATATGCAAAATTTTGGCGAATTTTTTGGTCGGGAACCGATTTGTTTGTGTTCGGAAGTGTTCATGACCAGAGGTTCTACTGGACACTCAAAATACAACCTGGAAATCAACCAGTACCACACCTGAACTTGGTTGATAGACTAATTTTTGTAAAAGTATATACTTGGAGACGGGCATTGTAATGCTGGAACATATTTGAGCCCTTAATTTAAGTGAAGTGAAATTTTAACACAATAGCATATAAACTCCTTTGTACAATTGGGGAGTGTGAAAGCCAGGTGTCCAATACTTCTGACCATACAGTGTATGTATGGTCATGGTCATTAGGAACAGCTGTACGCATGTGCAATCACAACAATTTCCCAATCATGTGGCAGCAGCGCAAAGGCTTTATTTGATGTTCATGTCAAACATCTGAATGCAGAAATAATGCGATCTTAATGACTTTAACTGTGGTGCAAAATGAGCTGTATTAAGTATTAGTACTAAACTGCTTGATTTCATGTACAAGTCTCTGGAATGACCTCATTAGCATGAATCCATGGACCTGCTGGTGGTGGTGTGGGGAATGATTTCTTGGTGCACACTGGACCCCTTAATACCAATCGAGCATCATTTGAATTCCACAGGCGATCTGAGTATTGATTCTGACCACATGCATGCCATGGGTTACCCATCTTATAATGGTTTCTTCACGGATGGAAAAGTGCCACATATCCCCCATGCAGAATCCTCAAACTGGTTCCAAAAACATGACGTGTGTTCGGTGTATTTCAGTGGCTTCCTCAGTCACCACAACAGGAGATTCACAGCATGAATGTACAGCTTATAAATCTGCAGCAAATATGTGATGCAAATCATGTCAACATGGACCAGAGTCTCAAAAAAAGAAAAAGAAAAAAAAAAAAAAAAACACGCAAGTTTCCAACAGTTTGTGGCCTAAAGAATCTGTTCCGTGAGCAAAAGCCAGGTCTCACCAAGTAGTATTGAGTGTACATATGATCAACTTAGGATGGAATGAATGAATGAATGAATGAATGAATGAATGAATAGTTCTTGCAGATCAATGCCTGCCCTCTTTGGCTTAGCAGTCTAGGAGTAATCATCGTCCTTCAGATGTTTAATTTTTTTTATTTATATGGGTTATGCTTTAGTATTTAATTTGAATGAATAAAGTTCTGATTTATAAACTGAAATGAAATAACCCTTTGCTAAAAGAACTAGATAATCTAGTGATCAATGGATATAATCAGTACTTGCAATCATCCATGACAGAGATAGGAGTCAAGTGTGTGCGTGTGTGTATGCGTATGTGTGTGTATGTGTGTGTGTGTGTGTGTGTGTGTAGTGTGACATCTGCGCCTTTGTTGGGAGGAGCCACCTGTGAATGTGCTGCCAAGCTAGAGATGTGAGTCACTGTAATTGACAGTAATGAACTGCATAACAGAAGCACCAGGCAGCTGTATGCTGTGTGGGAGGGAAAGAGAGGAGAAACAGGAGAGTAGAAGAGAGAGAGCACGAGGTGCAAGGTTGGGGTAAAAAGAGGTGGAGAAATGTTAAGAACAATCATGCACAGAGTGAGGGGTCTGTGAATTATGGCAGGTTCCTGACTCCTAATGTTCAGCTCCAATTGCAAATAAGGAAGCCAATTGTGCTAAAGAGTGATCAGTGATGTAAGCTTAGACCACACACACACACACACACACACACACACACACACACACACACACACACACACACACACACACACACACACA
>JAQLOM010000003.1:16499312-16511668 GCA_030068315.1 Chrysichthys thysi
AGATTGACCTCCTGAGGATAAATCGTTTTTATTCTTATTTTTATTATTATAGAATAAAGATTTGTTGTTGTTTTTTTAGTTTTCATCTTAGTTGTCTGTAATGAATACATTCAGGACCATGGCTGGGCTTTAGCATTATGTTAGCGTGTGAAAAATACCATGTATGTTGATTAGCGCCTGTTGGGTGAAAGCTAATTAACTAGCAGTCGTTGCACATGCACCCATGGCACTACTTAAACGAAAAGTCTACCCTCAAACACATGAAATGCGTTCATTCTAGTATTAATTTGTTGAGTAGTTGCAAAATCCAGTATGTTTTTTAAATGATAAATGATAACAGTCTGATTTTTTATTTCTCTTAGCTCCAAACAACAACAACAACAACAACAACAAAAGAGCAACAGATTCTTGTTCACCATCTTCTGGTGAAATTCAAACTCAGTGAATAAATGAATGGAAAAAGAAGTAAAGATTACAAACCTTGAATTCAAAGAAAGTGAATGCATTGGATTCATACGATATGGATGAACAGTTACAGCAGGGATCTACAAGATGACAAGCATGATGGACATTAATGGAGGCATTAGCATGAAATCTGAAGCGTTGGAAGCTTATCTATTTGAGCAGAGCATACAGATCAGGAGGTGAGACAGACAAAATGGACTAAAGCACTGCTGCATCATTCTCTTTAGGTAAATTTCTATTTTTCATTGGTGCCAAAATGTCATCATAAAAGAAACCCTACACACTGGAAGCTCACACAGTAGTTATAAATACAGTTGATCCTCTCATCTATGGACACCGCATTAATGGATATCGGATGCAACGCTCAAAATCTGCTGGTCTGAACGCATAACCCATTAGCCGGAATGTCCAGCACAAATGTTTAAAAATCCTGGGTGTCGTGAACTGAGTCCAGTAGTTCAGCAATTGTCCACTAGGTGGCAGTGGCATGCGTGCTGCTAGTTGCTTACAAGCGTCGGTTGAGCTGTGGTCGTTGTGAAGCTGTACTGTTTTTCGGTGATTATTTTACACCTCAAGGTTTTCTCAACGTTCTTACCTATTTATGTTGGTCGTTATGCTGCTTGTCATGTGTCCAGTATTTGGGTAGACCTTGTATGGACCTTAGTGGTGTTTTTCCTTGTATTTCCATTATTTTATCCCCCCCACACTAAAACCCTTCACGTCAGCAGACTATTCAAGTCACCGGACAACCTCTCCCCCCAATTAGTCCGTTAATGCGAGGATCAACTGTACTCATATGCAAGATTTCCCCCTAAAACTCCTGAACAAACAAATGAAATTTGATTATTTTGTAATTTGCAATGCAGAAATTTATTTATTTATTTATTTATTTATTTTTAAAGAACTCATATTTGCTCTGATGTGTGTACAACGCCCATGAGAATATTGCGGAGTAGTGAGCGTAAGTGGATAAGCTCCAATTAACCACACGGCGAGCACTGGTACACGGCAGAGTGACTACAGCCACTGGGGCTGCGTGACTTTAATTAGCAGGATAGTGCCAATGAATCAGACTCTCTGAATTTCAGGGTAATTAGATCTGAACATTGAGAGGTCATAAACAAGCATTCACAGGTTGACTGTGTTGAGGGATTTCGGTGTTATCGTTCAGACCCCCTGCAGGCGCTGCTCTGCTCAGAAAGAAAGAAAAAAAGCACTTCAGAGGAAAGGAGACAGGGGGCAAAGCAGGAGCGTGAGAAGAGAGTGGGAGAGCAGCTTAATGACTCATCCATCTCATACCCCACCCTGCAGCGGGTTAGGAGCAGTGAGTAAGGCTATGTCCACGCTGGTATGTTTTAGTTTTAAAATGCAACACTTTTTGCTGTGTTTACACCTGACGTCCATACTAACTCAGTATCTTCGAGCCCCTAAAACACCATTTTAGTCTGAAGACATTTCAGTGCGGACGGTGGAAAATGGAGCCTTTTGGATGCGATCATACGGACACCCACATTCGCTCCCTTGCGTATCCTTTCCTGATTCGTCACACTCCGATCACATGAAAACAAACTGCATCAGTCTCAACTACCAGGGGTGTACGCAGCATGGATAACAGAACGCGAGCGTTGTTGGCCTTGTTGTCTTTGCTAGCGTCTGTTGTGCAGTAAAGTTCTGCACAATAATGTAACAGTTGCCTCCACACGCAAGAGGGAAGCTACGTACAGGTAGTACTCAGGTTACGATGGAGATGTGTTCTGATATCCCCATTGTAAGTGGAAAATATCGTATGTCAAACCACTGCTTAGTCTAGCCTACCCAGGAGTCTTTTCCTGTAGGAGACATGCTGGGGCGTTTGAAAAACATGCTTTTGAATTAAAATTAGCTCTTGAAGCACAAAAAAACAAAACAAAAAAACAAACAAAAAAAACGCACGGTAATGCACTGTACAGTACACTGATACACAAGTTAACTCTGTGAGTTGCAGGAGAGAGTGAGGAATCACGCAAGGCGATTGATGCGTACATCCGGGCATTGTCCGAGTACATTCAGGCAACATCCGTACATATCGTACCTCACAGGCTGTTACACTGGCCGGCCAGCGATGCCTGCCCATGAATCTTAAATATTTTCTAAATATTTGACTATTTTTGCGCATCGCAATCATCATCGTAACTTCGAAAAATCGTAAATTGGGCCATCGTAACTAGGGAAGCGTCTGTATTATTCGAACGATGTGCAACAAGGCAACCAACTGCAGAGTAGACAATCGGCTTCCTGTTTACGGGTACGTGAATGGTTACAACCTGCGTTTTCAGGTTTGTTCGTACAGACACACATCATCCTCGTACAGATCGTGTCTAATACAGGGCGCCTCAGGACGGAGATCATTTCCATTTTAAAATATGATTTTAAAGCTAAAACGTGTTAACATGGGATGTAGCCTCATTCAAGTTTCACCTGAGAGCTGCCTTTTGTGCAATAGTACCACTTACTGCGCAGATATTGAGAGGATGTTGATGATGAGATTTTTTTTTTTTTTTTTTTGTAAAGAAGAGTTGCAGTGTGACAGGGCATAAAGAGAGGCCCGAAAGAATCACGATCACTTTGCTGTGGAAGGAGTGAGTGCTTTAATGTCAGATAAAGTCAGCCCACAACCACTTTTCCAACACCCCAAATAATATCTGACAGCTAAAATGAAAGGTTGAGGAAATTTGTCAGGCAGAGTTATACTGTACCCCTGCTATTTCTGCTGTGTGAAATTTATCCAGCAGAGCAACACCTTTAATAATAGCAGCATGATGTCGTCACTGGGACAGAAGCTAGGAAGCGGAGTGTGTTAAAGCATGCCATTCCTCTCGCCAAGCTCGCTAAGAAGGAACAGGAATGGTGGGTTACTTAAAGCATGCATTATGTACGTATGTATATATAGATGGAGGGATAAACGTACACACACATTCCCTGTTTACACTTGGTTTTACAATGCGTCTTGCGCACTCGGATCACAAGAGGAGTGCCAAGACACGTCGCAGTTTACACCGGTCACTCCAGACCACCTCGGCATGTGGACTGAATGAATGCATCTTGAACATGTCCTGTTGTCGTTAACACTCGTATTTGATGCCCATGACGCATTTTAAATACCAAGTGCAAACAGGGTCACATATGCGGACATACACTTGTTATGCAAATGCATCAGTTGTTATCAGTGTTCTGATTTTCAATCATGCAGATGCATAAAGAGGTACCAAAGGTGACAAACTGGCATAAAAGACAAATGTCAGTCCAGATCCCAGAGATCATGGGGCAGACACCTCTTGTTTTCTTTCTTTTTTCTTCCGTAGTCCTTATTTTCCTAGTCCTCTTTGGCCAGGCTATCTCACAAGGTGATTAAATATCGATTTTCTCCAACTGTCCATCAGAGCTGTAATTTCTTGTGCAAAAGAGAGAAGGGAACAGAAGGTCATAACTTTTTATCCAACCGAGCCAAATGGGAATCAGTTTGGTTGGGATGCCTTCTGCCTACACTTCCCAAATTAACTTTCTTTTAGGGTGTTTTCACACTTGGCCCAAATACAAAGTCTGTACCCAGGACAAATTCTGGCATTGTTTGGGGGAGGAACTCATAAGCTCAAGTTTCTTTCACCTAGAATTCCTTACAAACCCTGGCTTGAGTACATCACCTTGTGCATGAAGGTTTATTGCTTTTTTTTTGTTGGGTGTCTTTTTAAATATTTTCCCTATTATTACTAAAACACTCAAACATCACTTTTGGGATGCATGCCATTTTTCACGATGTCGTGAGTGCACACACTTGCACCAAAAGGTGAGCTAATTACAGTAACCTTGGTAATCTTACTTCGGTATCTAGTACTTTGAACATGTGGCTTTATTGTTCGGTCTGTACGGATCAATAATAATGATGCATCATTTCTCCCGGCCTTTCTTGTACTTGTTTCTTGATGACTTGTACACTTGCAAATACTACTGACGAAGTCTTTTTTTTGTTGCTTACTTTAGTTCAACACTAATCGACTGTTCGAGTGAAGCCTTTTAATAGAAAATGCTCAAATACATGTACAGACAATTCAGAATTGTCAGGAATTGTGGCCATTTGCTGGAGAAAAACGTTCTTCGTCTCCTGTGGTAGTCTCAGACCAGTTCTAGTACACTGGTTCGACTGTCGTGAAAGTCAACCCAAATTCAGGAAGTAAATCAAACATTACATTAGAACCATCTGGCAGACGCCCTTATCAAGAACAACTTGCATCTATCTCATTTACATACAGTTGATGAGTTAATGGCCTTGCTCAAGAGCCCAGCAAAGGCAGCTTGGCAGTGCTTGGATTTGAACTCATGACCTTCTGAACAGTAGCCCAATGTCTTAACCAGTGAGCTACCACTGTCATGCCATGTATCTTCAGCTGCAGGCACAACTTCCTGTAGATGTGAGCTGCTAAACAGATCTCTGAGGCACAAACTGAGCCAAATGACATAGCTGTAGAAATGCTCCGGATATTTTTCCAAAAAGGTTTAGTTACCATTTTCTATCTCCATATTTCTTACCAGTGAATGAAAGCATTTTACAACTATGTTTTCAGCCCTACCTGGCACATGGGCACTTGTTTTGTTGCTTTTTTGTTCATTTACTTATGTCAAGTGGGATACTGATCCAAACCATACAGCAATTTCTCTTTGACTCCAAAATCCAGCTAAGAGGCGAGAAACCATCCTTACAGTATAGCATCATATGGAATACCCCAGTGGGTACCCAGCAAGCTCAAGTTCATCATTGTATATGGCTTTAGGTCTGAAAAATATTTGCAAGTCTCAACAGGACCACGATTATTCATGGGGTCAATCGGACCCCACAGGATTAAAAAAAAAAAAACCCAAAACAAACAAAACTCATAAAACACCACAACACCATCTTTTTCTATCTGACTACAGGGTCACATAAATATGACTAAACATTGTTCATGAACTAAATTTCACATCATAAGATGGAAAGGGAATATCAAAATATTAAAAAGCTAAATCTTCTTTTCCCTCTTGCTTTCTTACCTGCACATCTCCTATTTAACAGGTGCAGGGAAAAGCTACGAAGCCGGTAAAACCCAGTTACCTTTACAGGGAAATGAAATGATGAACATTCCATGGCTCCCTGTGCTCAAGGCTCAATTCAGCCCATGCATCTTCTCTAATTAAGCAGAAGTCTGTGAAATAGCATCCGTGGGAAAGGGATTACAGGACTTCCGATGGGCACCTGGAGTCGTCTCCTGCTGGGAGCATCTGTATGAATAGGGTTAATTAGATGAGCTGGATGAGCTTTCTATAAGTTAAACTGAGCAAGATCGGAGTTCATGTAAACTGTCTAGTAATGAGATCTACATTTAGCACTCTGGTTCTGTGTGTTTGCTTGTTTGTGCAGACTCATGCTGAATAAGAAAATCAAGTAGTTAAATAACAGTCTACCTGGATACACTCCAGCCAACACAACTCACACCACTCTAACAGGGGCAATGATCATGACTCAGTGGCTGAACAAACTTCCTCCGGGTGTCCGAACAGATGAGTCACTGGCCGTCTTCCAACGTAGACTAAAGACCTACCTCTACTTAAATTAGCAAATCTCCCCAGTTTGACAATCCCAATTCCCACCCACTCACTAGCTACCAGAGCAGAGTAACACACTTGGAGAAAAACACTATCTACCCTCTTCTGCATGCATGATCTCACAGACAGCTGTGATTGGCTAGTGTTGATCTTAGTGACAGGGAAGAGAGAACAAAGTCCCTCCCAACCAGAAAGCATGGCCAATTGTGCTCTCTTGACTCCCGGCTACAGATGGCTGTGGTGTAATCTGGATTCGGATTTGTGATCTCCGGACAACAGGGCAAACGCTGTTCTGTTGCACCACTCCAACAGCTCGAGGGTATTCCAAGACCCTGACCTACTGAACTAGCATAAGGACACTAGAATACACAGCGCTTCTATAAGCCATTCTGGATAAGGATGAGGATAAGGCTGTATGCTGACTGTTGTAAATGTAAAATGTACGACTCCTTAGGCAGATGAAACACTGATCTGTGATACATGACACAGAAAACATGCACACTGCCAGTCATGCACTAAAAACCCAGACCTGGAGAGTGTCAGTGATCTTAGATGGCAGAAATGTGATAAAATTATTAGTACCTCAAATATAATTTCAGAGAGTTTGCTGTAGTTATTCAATGTGGCAGGATATTTCAATCTGAGGCTTCACTGGGTCTGATTATTAGAAAATGTATACACAAGCGGCTTATAGAGAGGAGACCACACAGCTCCAGGGTCCACAGTTTGATCCTGAGGTTGGGTTACTGTCTGTGTGGAGTTTTGGTCTGTTTGGGTTTTCTCCAGTTTGTCCTGTTTCCTCCCAGCTCCCAAAAACATGCATTGGTATCTGATTCTAGGAGTTCCCAAAACAGCCTTGGATCCAACGCTACTGGAAACATAATAAAAAATAAAATAAAATAAAATAAAGAATTTTTTTTAAATCTTGGACTTGATGCAATTTACATTTCAGCTGCTCGAGATATGTTTATCATCTGCATCTTTTTTCTGCTTAAGCCACAATCTCGGGCAGCTGGTGACAGGCTTATAAATGATGCCTCCCAGCTGCGCCATTCATTTCAGGAAGAATTCATCCTCCGCACAAATGGCCAACAGCCCTTTTGTTTTTGGATGCCACCAAATTTCTGACACTCGTTCTTCTCCTTCTTCTTCACCGACTCACCTGTCGACGCTTCACAGCACTGATGTTTACAATCAGCTGTCAACATGTCGTTCACTTCCAGAACTGAACGTACAAGGTCTTGATCAATTGCAATGTCAATCTTCCTGCGATTTCAGCTTGTGTTCATACTTAACCACTTTCCAATTAACCGTTGTTAAATTCATTGTTAAACAAAGAGAAAAACAGCTTCTTCTTGCTCAACTGAGTTCATACTGCTGCACCCATGTCACAGAGACCCCCAGAAAGCATCCCCAGTGGCTAAAATCAGAGGGAACAGGGAGTCCAACACAGCTTTATCGACTGTGTGCGTTTGAGTTGCGCTGCAGGAGAGTAGACATGCCACAGTGTGATGTCTCAAAGAGCTCCTCTTGAATCCACTCTGTCCAAATCTGGGAGAGTTCAGAGGCAGGCTGTCAGACATGTCAAATCTCACAAAGGCATGCTCTGAAACAACACCCACTGCGATGGACTTCGTCAGTTTGGGATAAGTAATCACAAAACTTTGTGTCGGCCACAAAGCCTCTGGAAAGACTGAAATGACCCTAATCACAGCCACTAATATAGACACTAGATAGCCTGCGTTTGTGTGTGTGAGAATGTATTTGCATGTAATAGCTTTTGATATAGCCATATGTGTGCTGAGAGAGAGAGAGAGAGCAAGAGGGACAGAGGGAGAGCGAGAGAGAGACACTGTGTTGTCATGGAGATACAGTAAGCGGTGGAATACCTGAGCCTTTTCCTGGGTCTCTACTGACTTCCCCAGCTTGTCATTCTAAATTAGCTCGACAACTAGATTCAATTTCAAATGTAATGATGCCTGCCAAAGTGGGGTTTGGTGTAAATAATTAGACATTTCATCAACCCACAGCTTGTCTCACTGAGCCACTAGGCTACATGTCAGCAGATGGGAGAGAAGCTCAAATTAGATTTGTTTTTCTTTGTTATCCAATTAATTCATGGATTTGGACTTGTTATTAGAAGGTGAGGGTTTATTATCAGCATGGGTACTGTATAAATACACATGGATCATCTCCCATTGCATTTGGACACGGATACTTTTTGGTCACCTGACTATTCAGCAGAAATGCTGACATTCCTGAAACGGGATGCCTCTGGGCTGTGCTTTGAGACCTTCAAGATAGAAATAAAGTGCTCCTGAGCTTCAAACCTTCCACTAACCGTTTTTTTTAGACCCTCACAATTGTATAACAGGAAGCTATTGCACTTCACTAAAAGAAACGTGTTTTTATTATTATTATTATTATCATTATTATTATTATTATTATTATTTCCCATTAATCATCAGATTTCTTCTGCAAGAGTGCTGGGTCCATGAACAACTTGTTTAAACCATTAAAAAAAAAAAAAAACAATTCTAGTCCTTCAGACTAGATCATAGCTTTCTCCTTAATTCATCCAACAAAAAAAAAGGTGCAAGAGTCCTCTTCTTTATAGAAGCTGTCAATATTTTGGACATTGGGTCGAGGTCACTAAGCATCATGGTATCCACTAGCTGATTGGTAAATGAAACAGGAATAGTTTTGCCTTCAAACCATGTATGCTTGCAATGAAATTTTATTTTCTCAGTAAGAACCAAGCTGCACTTTCGTTTGCATGTTCAATCTTTGTTGCCTTGTGAGAAGCTGCAGAGGCAATACTAGATAAACACAAGTGACTCATAATCTCTATTCATTCAGACATTACTACCTAATTACCACAGTGGTGCAGATGTTCAATGTGCAATCTGGCAAGCTCTTTTCAAACCCTGAGTGATTCTTACTGCAAATGTAGCATAAGACCATAAAAGCACCATTAGTTATTCGTCTACATCACTGTTTGAATGAATCTTCCAAGGGGCAGATAGTTGATATACCTCAGAATGACCAGCTTTTTCTTTTTTGTTAGCTACAGGATGTTCCATGATATGGCCTAATGTTGTTTACTAACTTGTTCAATAGTTCAGGCAAGAGAAGGCTGAGATTTTTTTTTATTGCAGAGTGTATCAAGATGTTCTGTATCTACTGTTGTGCACCAAAAAGTCTGTAGGTCCCCACCCCCCGGAGCAGAACAACAAGCAATACAAGTGTTAAAAAATGTTCAAAATGCAACTTATGCTGTTAACGACAACCATCAGAAGAGTTTGCCTAGTAAACGTTAGTTAATTAATTAATGTTTTCTACAACCATACAAGCAATGCCAACTGGGAGTTAGCTAATTACTTCCACATTACTCATTAATGCTCTCCAAATTAAAGGGCATGCAGCACTGGAGTCCCTGTATGGCTCAGGCACTTTTTAAAGCCGGGTTAAATATTTAGATGTTCGTTGCACTCCCACCGTTTGTGTTGACCTTTGAACTTGCCCACACTCTGCAGCTGGAAAGTGTTATTTGTTGATTTCTGAGAAAATACATACTGTCTCATGATAATCTGTTCGTGGGCAATGAAGTGTACATGCAAATGCAAAAGATTTCGTGAGAGGGGAAGAAAAGCATAAGGACATGTTTTCATGAGAGTGAAAATTCTGGAAACGTTAAAAGTGCTGAAAATTAAAGAAATAAACAGGGATGATCAGGCTTGTACGCGTGTCTGCCTAAAGCCCACAGGTTTAGAGAATCATTAAACGGTAATGCGGGAAAATAAGGCCATTAAACTTTCACACTCACATACACGAGGTGCACATACAATAGGATTCACAAGTTTGAAACCACGCAAATCTTTATTGGTGTAAAGTTAAAACGATGTTTCAAATTCGAAAGACTTTAAATGAAAAAATGAAGAAATGTTCAATATCCTGAACACTGAACTACTATGGCACTGCTTTTAGGTTACTATTTAAATATAAGCAAATTTATCATATCAACACGTCAGCTCATCTGAGCAAAGTTTTTCTCGGGTTTTATTCTATGAAACACATGTTCTGACAAAACTCTGACGGATTTGACCAAATAGTGCCAGGTTTTTCCACAAACATTTAGAGTCTGTGCCAGCTTGAGTACATTAAAATATTACATACTGTCATTAAAATAAAAGGGGATTATACAAATATAGCACACAAAGAAATTCTGAAATTCACACAAAAAAGGTCGACTTTTCTCTCAAGCTAATGGCAACAATAACATTTGTACTGAAAATTTTGAAAGAAAAGAATGCATTTTCACAATTGGTCTCAAACAAGCAGCTGCCGTGACGGTATCAGGGACGCGGCTATTACCAGGTTCCTGTTAAGTATCTAATGGATCAGTGTCATAGAGGTAAGCAGTACAGTGTGTACTCCTGAGAGGGGAGCAAGGTCCAGGGACACGATGCCAAGGCACCACCTCTAACCGCACACATCCAACGCAAGGCCAGCACTCTAACGAAGGTGGGAAACAGGTGACATGCTTTCTGCCTCTTTACACAGAAGCCATCTGGACATCGTGTGAGCCTGTTTCTCGAGCTGCCAACCTCAAGCAGCAAAACGAAGATCGGAATAATTGAAAAATTTCTTCTTATACACTTGCAGACATACATACTTCTTGGTTGAGTTCAGACACAACTTTTACACAAACCCCCTCTTCCTCTTCCATCCTGACTGGCAACGTTATGTGCTGTTGCTTCAAGTTTGTCTTTCATCAGCTTTCCTACAAAAGATCACAGCATTTCCAAATATACACGGTTGGGGAAGTGTGGCTGTGTGGGTTGGGTCATCTGCGTGATTCCTCTGTGGAGGAGGCAGGCTGTGCGGGGGAATCCTTGTTGTGCGGCTCTGATGTATACTAAAAGAGAGCTGGTGTGTGTTTCCGTCGTGTTGACTGTAGCTGGCAGCACTCCCAGAGTTCTCCCCCCCTCCACTGCCTGAGAGCAAGCTCCTCACCCAGCACACCCTCGCTGTCACGACTTTCTCACGCATCCAAAAAACAAAGGACATGAAGCGCGCACACAGCTTTCGACTGCGTATATGGCTCCATCTTCTGCCTCAGATGGACATGATGTACTCAGAACTGTGCACCCCTCTTACCTTACAGTTATTAAACAGAAATCTTGTCCTGATTTATGCCTACTACATGAATATGTTAGTAGAAAAGATGACAGAGTGAGATTTAACTGAGTAAGAAGAGGTATTTGATCCTTCCTAATGTAACTCAATGAATTTCAATTCATTTTCAGGTCAATTTCTATTCAGTCGCAAATATGTCACCATTGCTCTCGGAAATTATATTTCTGCGAATAAAAGCTGAATAAAAGGAATTTCTTCACACTAATCAGGCAATTCAGAGACAGAGAACTATGAAAAATTCAGTTTGAGGAAAATATGAGCGCCAAAATAGAAGCATTGTGGAGCTGGTTAATAGAAGGGCTACATTAGATAGCCATTCAGCATGTAGCATTAGCGTGCCAATCTGAGACTCTCTGTAATCCTGAGTTGAAGTGGAAGTCTAGCACTAGTGAAAAATGGAGCTGATACGAAATCAGAGCCTTCTGAACAAAAAGAAAAAAAACAATACGCACATCAAAGTCATAGTGAAGCAGGTGGTGTGCGAGTATTAAAACAAACCCACAGTGAAGTACTACACGGTCCTGAGAGTTCATTTCCAACAATGTTGAAGAAAATTATTAAAGAGTTTGCTGATTTCTGCTGTTCATGTCAGACAGAAGACTCTAGCATGCTTGATTATTACACTGGCAGCTTGCCCAACACTAGAAAGATAGCTGGCTCATGCTAACATGAAGAGATTCTGGGGAGGATTTAGCATAAAAACAAACATACAGAGCACAAAATGCACCAACAGCCAGAATACAAACAGAAGAAAAATGATTTAATCCTTTGTTCAGTCATCAAGTCCGTACTAATGGTGCTCAGGTGCGATTCAGCACTACATGCCTTTGCTACGTTTCAGTTAACTAGCTAGCTTTGGAGCTAGCCTACTTTGTCAGATAATGTCTAGCCAACTGTCTCATTAGCAGGCTAGCTAAAGATTATGAATTAGAGGCTTGACATTACTGGTATTTGCATTAATACTAGGTGACAGTCCGATAGTATGAAACAGGGAAAAAGCAAATAATATTTTATCAAATCAGGGGTGCTGCAGAAACGGCCGCCACCGGTCGCACGAAAAATTTTCGCCAGATGGAGCC
>JAQLOM010000003.1:16544011-16561259 GCA_030068315.1 Chrysichthys thysi
ATCCCGCCTCTCACCCGATGTCAGCTGGGATTGGCGCCAGCTTCCCTCCGCGACCCTGAACAGGATTAAGCGGAAGACGACGAATAAAAATATTTTGGGGAAATCACCTTCAGGTGACTTGAGAGCATTGCTATAAATTAAGTTGTGGTTCTGTGGCTCTCAATCTTTTCTAAGTGCATGAAAATAAAAAATAAGAAATGCGACAACAAAGTTAAAGATTTTTGAAAAGCAAGGTATTGTTTGTTTTAGACTAGTGTGGTTTTTTACTGTCTGCATCACGGAGCGGTCCTAAACTGTATAAAATTTGCATGTTAAGTTCTATTTTTTGTAAAGTTCTATTTTTAAATATTTTATAAATATAATTTATATTTTATATCCACCCACCCCCAAAAGTCTTCAATGGTACATATTTTAGAACTGATTGTTAAATATTTTGGACATTTATCATATTATAACCATAATGTAATTCCAATTATACTTTTAAAAGATATATATTTTGACTTTTAGTCATGGGTAGTACAGACCAACTAGTCCATAATAAGCGTATCTGACCTGAGCCGCAGTGGTCACTGGTGAAGTTTTGAGCGCTCTCTAGAGATTCATGCTGCGTTCCCAGCACGTTTGTTGCTTGTTGTGCTGGTGACTTTTGGGCCCAAGGTCATTAACATCAACTGAAGGACGAACATTATGTAATAGAGGCTGCTTGTCACTTTCTGTCCACAAGTGGATGTGTGACTATATAATAAAAAAAAAAAAAGAATGAGGGTGGTTGGTGTGTTGGGTGAGATTTTGATCTCTCCACAGAAACACTGATGCAGTTCCTTGAGTTGTTTAGCTATCCACACAAACCGTTTAGTTAAGGCAGGGTGTTTGGTGTTGGGCTAAGAAATACCTTTTCACAGAGAAAAGTCATTCAGAGGTCATAGTGGTCACCAGAAGGTCTTTTCAGTAGGTTTTGGAATCTGTTGTATATAATAAAAAAAAATGCACCAAGTGTCTTTTTGTGTTCATGAGAGAGACTGATGGTGGTAAAAACGATGCTTTTGGAGGAACCCTTATCAATAACTAAATCCCTGGGAATTAGTATTGGTTCATCAATTAATTGGGCACCAGAAGGAATATACTTTTTTTAATACTCCGTACGTGTTGTATTTCTAATATGATCTGATATTCTCTGTACTAGCTGGAGGGTTGCCTGTGAAGATCTTTTCCCCTCCCATGGGGCTTTGTTTCTCAGAGGTCTTTAGGTAAATGGAGAAATTTCAAGCACTCTAACGCGTTTATCGAGTGTGTAGATGTCTCTTAGGCCGTGATGTTTCGGCAACAGGTCGTGGTGGCTGTGAGTCAAATAGAGGACTTAATATAGGTGTTCGTTAAAAGCCAGGACATGAAAGTTAGTCCTTAGAATTAGTACAAAATTCAATACAAGAAGTTAAAACATAATGACTTGTGTACAATATAATGGCAGCACATTCGTATACAAACATAAATAAATTTCTTAAAGTTTATTTTAATTAAAAAAAAAAGGCAATATCTGAAGAATCTGGAGATGCATGTAAATGGTTACTATTGATATTGATGCGTAAACCATATTGGCTAGATATTAGAATTTCACTGATATAAATCACTTTTGTTCTTTAGTGTTAGTGAGTGATATCAAAAATGATTGCTGTATTATTTAAAAAATAATAATAATCTTTTGATTGTAGTTTCATAGATTGAGCAGATCTCCTTGACTGAGTCCACTTCAGAGAGCATTCCTCACAGGTGTGTGACTTCTGCAGTGTATGAAGGTGTTGCGCTGGGAAAGCGGCCTCAAAGAGCATTACTAATCCAGGAGCTGCGGGAGATCCTGTTCAACTGGATAGTCAGTTTAGGGCTCACCTTGAAAGGGCACACTTCTCAAGTAAGCGTGATCTCACTGGAGATCGGAGTTGAATTGGGTCCGTGAGGCTCGTTCACACCTCCTTCACTAGATCTGAGGGAGGCGTTAGGAGACACTGTGACCAGGCGTGTGCAGCATACATGCGGTCTGTGGAGCTTTCGCATTAAGCCATTATGTACAATGTTGAACTGGAACAGAGACATTCAAATAGATAGTTTTCTAAACTCTCAGTGATCCTGATGGAATTGTGTGGTATTTCATTGTTAAGAAGGTCAGAAAGTATTCCAGTAATTGTAATTACACAGATAGCTCAAAAGTAAACAGACATTCATTACGTTTCATCTATGCAGACACCACCTGGCGCTTCAAAGTCGTTAATATATTATTATTTTCCATGTCAGATTACAGTATATTAATTGTTTAGAGCAACTAGCCATGAGGGTGGACTTAGCCAACGTATGATTGCACAAAACCTTGGGATTCCTCTTGTCACAGTCAATAGAGTGATTGTACAACTTAAAAACAAAGGAAAGGAATCAACAGCATCCCACTCAGGTCGACCTGGGCCCTCTGACAGGAGCCTTCAGCCTGTCGAGGATTGTTTAAAAAAAAAAAAATCCCCGTTGTAAGTCTGCTGATGTTGCAGAGCAACTCCAAGTGAGTCGGAGTACTTCTGTGAGGGATCTCCATCAACTTGGATACTATAGCAGAGCAGCTAGGAGGAAATTTCTAATACAGTGAACCCCCACCTATCACGGGGGATATGTTACGTGAGCAGTGCAAATTACTGTGCATTGCTCCAAAATGATCTTAAATCTGCAATTCGCAGCAAAAGAAGAGGAATGCTGTCCATAACAGTCTTGCTGCACCATGACAATGTACGTCCTCATACAGCAGTAGAGACAGTGCAATGGCTGTAGTTCGAACATCTTCCACTTCCTCCTTACAGCCCGAATCTGGTGGCAATGATTATCACGTCTTCGGTCCACCGTAGGAGGCGCGGCACGGTCGCAGATTCACCTCTGATGATGAAGTAAAGGAAGCGGTGCTCACGGCTTCAGGAGCAGCCAAAAAAACTACTACTCTGCGTGAATACAGAAGCTAGTTGAATGAATACATACTTCTTGCATGGGGATTGTGTGGAAAAGTGATGTCCAGTTTCTCACAGTTACTTCTATTAAATCCATTAAATATATTCTGCCTTGCATTTAAAAGTAACGGCATCTTTTTTATTCCATTTATACCAATTATGTCAATTTGCCAGTAATTATGGATTTTTATCTACGAAAGAACGGCTTGCCATAATTTTTCAGTTTTTACATAAAAAAGGAACATATTTAAGGTCTGTAAAATACATTAACACTTGCTATCACATATGTGTCTCTTTCGAAGACTTTATCCCTGTGCAGGAAAATGAAAGGAGCAAAGTTGCATTTAATGCTTATGAAATTGGAGTCTTTTAGATGAACTTTCTCAACTTTGGGCTGAGTTTCACAATACAGAGCGCCTGCCATATGAGTGTCTAAACTACATGACGCGAACACACTGGACATGTTTGAAAATATGCTGTGATTTAGGGCCATGCACTGCTTTAGGGCCTTGTTCATAGAAAAAGAATCAGCTAGAACTCGGAATTCAACAGCATCACAATAAAAGTCGTTAAACCAGCTTAAGAAAATATCTTGCTGGTAAGTTGATGGACGGGAGCTGTGTTAATGATGCATCGTGATGTCCTTTCTAAACCTCAACATTTCATTCAACCCTAATGTGAAATCCTTAAAATCCTGGATGCACAGCTTATAAAATTCAGCACTTTAAAATGCAGTGATTGGGTGCTCTTGTGGGATAAAAGTTCACACTTTTGTGAGAGCCTGGCTTGAATAACGACACTGAAGTCTTTAAAGTGCACACTTTGCCGTGTTGCTGTGACACGTGACGTGCCAGGAGTGAGGTGTGGGTTCGGGAAGGTTTTTTTTGTTTGTTTATTTTATTTTTTTTATTTTTTTAGAGGATTCCACCATGGTAATTTAGATGATTGTTAGATGTACGGAGGGTGGGGGGTGGGGGTTAACGAATCCCGTTTACCAGCATGAACAAGCTGCTTCGCTCAATCGTTGTTCTGAAAGTTTTAAATGAACTATTCTTGCATGTCGTTTAGAACTGTTGAAGATTTCGGTGGGGGGGGTGAGGGGGATAAATTGGAAGAAATTCATTTAAGAGCCCTCTAATAAAACAAGTCCTGTACCTGACGAGTGATGAGCAGGTGAGCCTCAAGCTTCATGAGAAAACACGAGAAACGTCCCATCAATTTGTCAAGTAGGCAAAATTGTGTTTTTGTTTTTTTTTTAAATGATGTCTTATGTGGGCATGAGGTCACACATTTATATAGAGAAATGCAATTTTTAATGTAATCCGACTGGCCATGAAATTAAAACCTTTTAAGCTATACAGGAAATTGCACCTTTTGTTAAATCCCCAATATCAGTACAATGGTGTAGACTTGCTTTATAATGACTGCGTGATTTGAATGACCTCCTCTGACTGTCTTAATTGTCTTCATCTAATAGTAAATTTAGAGGCACGTAATGTACAGTGTGTTCTCCAGTCTAACGCTGATGATGGTATTGGCCCTAAATCCGTTTGTAACTTTATTAACCTCCGACATCGGAGGTTAAATATCAGGTCCTGGGTTTATTTTTGCTCTTCGGTGGGCATGTACATGGGAACATGTAATTGATGCTTCTTTGTTTGAGTTGCTAGTCCTTTTGGTTCTCAGGTATACTTGTTAAGGCACACTTCTCAGGCAGGGAACCGTTGATGCTTCATAATAGATGTGTCAAGAGTGTGCCAGGCGTGTGGGTGTTAACAAATGTGTCTCATTCACTAGGCTAACTGGGGTCACACCGAGGGAACAGGAGAATCCTCTTTTGGATCTATGTGGCGATTTTTTGCATCATCATAATTACTTTCAACATCCACACACTCTTATTCATGTTCACTTTTTTTTTCTAGCATTCTTTACTGGCTCAGGGCAGAAGGTAATGCGTGAACTATTTTTATTTCGATTCCAAGGACACTTGGGTCCTTCACCCGTTCCCAGCATGTTTCTTTGCGATACGGTTGGCTAATTGGCTGTTCAGTGTCACATGTAGGTGTAGAGGTGTGAAGGGCACACTTCTCAGCCAGCTGCTGTCCTTGTGTGGCAGGCGTAATTGGAACGGAGCCTACTTTAAAGACATTCTTTCCTGTCGTCCACCTTTTGGGCCAGAGTTGAAAGAGCAAAGCTAACAGACACCTAAGAGGCAGAGGGAGCTGGACGTGAAGTGTGCCAGGGTGGAAGGTGCTGCTCTGAACACCTCTGGGCTTTAATTGGAGGACTGGAGGTGATGGCGTGGGAGCCAGGACTGAGTCCTGGTCACAGGAGTCTGGGGTTGGAATCAGGAAAAAGAGCCTCAAGTCTTATATTCTTTCACAGGGAGTTTTTTTTTTTTCTTGTGTGTAATGGTTGTGTAGTTACAGACAGTTTAACAAACAAAATTTGTTTACATTGTTACATAAAATACTGTTTATTGTAGAAAGGGTACAAAATCTCCTATAATGATTCTAAATAACATCTGCAAGGGTTGTGATTTCCACAGTTGTAACAATCACTGACCTCCTGATGCTCGCTAGGCTCCATTTTGAGAACATTTTGTGAAACTATATCTAGAGGTAGAAGTCTGGCTAAGATATTGGATAATATTTTCCATTTTAGACTCCCTACTTGAAGTCCTGCTGTTCATGACCTGGAAATTGACTCCGATTTTGTAATGTGTTGTGTTCTACACTACCACCAGTAGGAAGTTTTGGATTAATAACGAAGGCACTATCAAATGACACATATTGAATCATGCAGTGACAGAGACACGTGTTCAGTCCATTGGTAGGATTCTCTCACCGTTATTTGGCAGACACCCTTATCCAGAGCGACTTACATTTTTACCTCATTCATACAACTGAGCATTTTGAGGTTAAGGGCCTTGCTCAAGGGCCACACAGTGGCAGCATGGCGGTGCTTGGATTTGAACTCCTGACCTTCCAATCAGTAGTCCAATGTCTTAACCTCCTGAGCTACCTCCTGCCCAGCTTCGAAGCTTTGTACATCCTGTTGATTTTATTGTTTTGTTTTGTTTTCTTAAGTTCCAAAAAGAGAGCCATGTGCTTGCCAGTATTATTTTTTGCTTATTACACCGTATATTTGTTTGTGTATGTATGTTCGTTTGTTTACGGCACAGTTATTTACTTTACTTCATCATTTACAAATTTCAAGCATACTCCTTTATCAGAATGTCTTTACGTCAGTGACGCCGATTCGCCCTGGTTTGATTATCACCACTAACATAAGAACAGCTTTCAAATGTTTAGTGGACTGATATTATCTCTGTTTATATTCATATATGAGACATTTGTCTCTTACCCTTACTTATCCACTGTATGGCAACATGTTTGCGGACACCTGACCACTACATCTGCATATGCTTTTTGAGCACGGTGTTCCAGATATAGTTCCCCTTTGCTGTTATAATAACCTCCACTCTTCTGTGAAGGCTTTTGACTAGGTTTTAGACCATGCCTGTGGGGATTTGTATTCTTTCAATCGCAAGAGCATTAGTGAGGTGAGGTATTGATGTGTGAAGAGGCCGGGGATGCAATAAGAGTTCCTGTTCATCCCAAACACGTTCAGTGGTGTTGAGGTCAGAGCCACTTAAGTTCTTCCACTCCATTTTGGTACACCATGCCTTCATGCTTGGTGCATTGTCATGCCGGGACAGGGTTGGGACCCATATTTCCAGCAAAAGGAAATCTTAATGTTACACCCTACAGTGACAATATGCACAGTTCTGTCTACATGTTGCTGTAATGACTTGGTGTCCACATACTTTTGGCCATATAGTGTGTATATTTTGCTAAAACACATTTAGTTAGCAGGTGAATGAAAGACCAGGCTACAGTAATCACATTTATACTATTATTATTATTATTATTACAGTAATCTTATGCTGTACACTTCGTTAATTGCAGTGATTTATAACATTTATTTAATCTCCGTTGCTTTGTTACTCTCCTTGTCTTCTTTGTTCTGTTTTTGTTGTTGTTTTCAGTATCCGCTTTGGAGTTCAAAAAAGTTTAGGGGTAATATAAATTCACCTGCAGGTGGCGTATTTGTGCTTCTAACAGTTTGAAGCAGTGTGTGCTTATTATGCCAAACAAGGGCTGCATAAATGGAAAACAAATCGTGTAAAAATTGAGTCTGTAATTTGTGGTGATAAATGACATCCCAAAGGGCCACTTGAATGAGATGGAACAAATATTTGTTCTAAAAAACATTTAAATTTTTAATAATAAGCTAATTACTGATTGTGGTAAGTGAGCGATGGCTGCACGCGGCATCTTGCACACGTTTTTATTAGTTGCTCTTGGCAAAAGAACATACATGACTAATTGTTAAAGGAGCTGTTGATGTACTTCAGGATGACACACTGCACTTATGACTCCCTAATATGATTACAGGTTTATACTAAATAGTAGTTATTTTGTGTAGGATTTTGCGTAACCCTGGAAGACCCAGACCACATTATGATAGGAAAAATATCTTCATTGGTAAAATGATACAGACTTGGTGAACACAAAAATGGGTGGTTTTTTTTTGTTTTTTGTTTTGTTTTGTTTTTAAATTACTCCTTTCCTAATACGTGTTATGAAATGGTCCTTATGAGACCTCCCGGGATGCCCATCAATGAAGGAGTGGGTTAAATATAAGAGGTGTATATAAATATATACAGTATATAAATACTGTAGGTGCTACAGTAATTCAAAATGCAGTGAGCCAAAATCTGTCCAAGAAATAAAAGAAATTGAGAAAATACAAATTGTGATCTAAATGTTAAGCTCAAGAATTCTGATTCCTATTTCATCAAACTTGAATCAAAACTAAATTCTTCATTTTCTGTTTTTTAGTACCTTATAACTATGGGAACTGATATTTCTTTAACAAGGAAGATGTTCGTTAAGTGAGTCAGGATGTAAACACAGTGTGTCTGCTGATGTAATGTATATAAATCTCCAACAGGTGTCAGGAGAGGAAGAAAGGTGTTGACATTTTATCCAGCCGCTTCGTCATACTCTCTCGAACACTGCAGCGATGCGTTCTTGTTGGACTTTGCCCAAATGGGCTTTGAATGTCTGTAGGCTGTATTTTGCATTGCCAGCTCAATCTTTCATGCAGATTGAACTGTTTAAAAACTGCACAGGTGAACTGTATGAGTTTCATCTCAAAGGTACCTTTCCTTGTCTCTTGGGCTCTACCCTATATTTTTTTTATGTTATTTGAATATTAGAATAATAGTTATTGAGCTCAGGTGCTGAGTCTGTGTGCTCTTCACCATGGCAGTAGGTTGACTAGCTAAGATAAGTTGTCCATTGGAGTGAATGTTTGTGTGTATGGTGAGCTGTGATAGACTGCTGTCCCACCCAGGGTGTATTCATGTTTCAGGCTTAGTCTCCAGGGATCAACTTGGTGCGAATAAAGGCAAGTCACCTCCCTGGGAAACTCAAGGTCAAGGCTGTTTCTGGAAGTGAGGAAGTCCTAAGAAATGCCAAAGTTTCCCAGGTCAATAGCCAGCTTGAACTTCAGGAAATTGATGGCAGGACAATAAAGACTCATAAGTCTCAGAAAAGAGGTGACCGAGGTCGTGGTATCAGCAGTAATCAAGGAAGATGCAGAGAAGTGGAAAGTTGAGGCATCAACAAGGAAGCAGTACAAAGTTAAGACATTAACAAGGAAGCTGAACATCATGGGAAGGAATACATGTAAGCTGGTTTAACTGGTGAAAATTTCCACAGGCCAGGCTCCACTTCCTCATCAGCTCCACCTGACACCCTCCTGAGTCCCAAAAACCTGTGCTGATGGTATAGCTCTGAAACAAACTGCTACATCTGTGACGCCCCAAATGCAAGCCTTCATCACATTCTGACTGGTTGTAAAACCATACACGGTCGGTATAGGTGGTATCCTGGGCAAACACAGAAGTCCTAGCAGACCTAGAGATGTTCAGGAGGGAGGTAAATTTAGGTCCCTCACAACAGGAGCAACAAGCTGATCCACTTCCTAAAAGAAGGCGGGTCAGTACAAATCATTATAATGAAGACGAAGCCAATCCCGCCACCTGGCTGCAACTGGAAACTGAGAATAAACCTCAGTCACCGACTCCAGTTTCCCTTTGAAAGCACCTCAACCTTTCTCTGGCCAGACACTGTCCAAAACCATCGTAATAGCCAAGCTCTCTGTCCCTTTGAAGGAGGGACTGGAGGCAACCTTTGAAAGGAAGAGGGAGAAGTTCTCAGCTAAGTAAGCGCAGAGAAGCACGGTAGTGGGCAGTTTGCCCAGTGGAGCTTGGATGTTGTGGTTTTGTAAGGACATCTACCCAATGGTTCCTCTGTGGAATTGGAATTGAGGAATTGGCAGAAGAGTCAGAGAAGGGTAACGTCTGGGTGTGGAAGGCAGGGGCCCTATGAGTAGTTGCAGGGGTGAAGGCGAGGTGGCTCTGTCCATGCCCCACCACAGAGAACTCCTCTGAAATGAAATGGATTACACACAGATGAAGGGTGGCTCCCGGGTGATGAACCTGCACCTGGCTCACTCGCACCATCAGATGTACTACAGGTAGCAATGCCCAGCAGGCTACTCACCTGTGCATCATCTATTTCTAATTACATATACCTTGCATTCATTTAGCTCTATATAATGTAAACGTAAACATGGATATGTATTGGGACTGTTGGATGCACACTTAAACTACTGTAGCTCCTATGTTGGGTAAGAAAATCCAAGGCAACATCCCCAGGCATGGAAATTGGAGAATGCTGGGGTTTACAGAATTTTGCTGTGTTGAACATAGTGAGGTTTTGACCAAACCCAGACAAATTCCTTATTTGACATGTTCTCGACTTTTTTTTTTTATTTTTAACTCAGAAGGTTCAACAAGCTTGAATACTGAAGTACTGAGATATTTGCAAACATGACATGCAAATTTGCAACCAGAAGGGGTACTGCTGTTTCCTGTTTCCAGGGGCAGGGCTGTAGAGTCAGCACGTACCTGTTCTGCTACATAGGTTTGGGGTGGGCACCCACAAAGGCCATCCTGGCAGATGGATATTCCTCGGCTTGGTTTTGTATCGGAGTGCTGATTAATCAGCTGGTGCACTGCACAGTTAATTAAAGGATACAAGCAGAGGGAGGGTCTTCTAATGTTAATGAAGCTTTTGTTTATCTCAAGCTTTCTGTGTGAATATTTTGGGCCTGTTGCCAGCATCAGGTGCAGATTTCAATTTAGCACTAATTACTTTGCTTATTCCAGCCTAGCTCCATTCTTAGTCCCACTCCTGCCCCTTCCCCCCTCCCTTTTTTGTGTCTTGCCAGGAAATGGCGATCTGTCAGATATAATTTGGCCATTCACTTTGTGTTTGCATTAGCTGCTCGTTGTTGGTTTTTCCCCCTTCTCATACCTACTTGTGGTAGTTTTATGAATAGCTGTGATGGACTGGCTCTTTCAGCAGGTCAACAGTTTATCAACAAAAGTGCAATCTTATGCATGATCCAGCATGATCCAGCATGTCCTTTGAATGTGAATGAAATAGAAACCCACTGTCACCTGCCAATTTCCTGGCAGGTTGTGGATTTGTTACCATGACTGCTTCTTTCCTAAATCCTTTTACGGTTCGAGTGAGCTTCCAGTTAAACTAGGATGCTGGGTTAACATCATTTCAACTGATCAAGGATGAGAGTTTTAAGCAATGTAAATATAATAACTTGTATTTGGAAGTCTTCAGCTTTGTTTGGGGCGGTTAACTTTCAACTGTCATTAAGAGTTTGATTTATGGTGATGTTCAAGACTAGTTAGTTGTTTAAATTTGCTTAATTTTTATTACAGCAGTGTGAAATGAAATGTATGCACATAATAATGGCGTAGCCTGGTTAATATTGCTCTGCAGTATTGTTTTCCTGCCTTCAGTGTGCATAGCAAAACATTAGGGCTATCCTAATTAAATTTCTCGCATTAACTTGCACACATTTGACAAGGTTTTTATTTTTTCTTGTTTCTCCTTTTTAAATTGCCTGACCCTTTACCTATTTTTTTTCCTCTTTCAGATACCAGATGAGTTTGATAACGGTAAGTTAAATTCGTCCTCCATGTCTGTAACTGTACTTTCAAGCTAGATGAAGGAGACAAACAAGTGGTTTAGATTATTGTGTGTGGGTTATTGTGTGTCTGTGTGCATGCTGTTGGTCTAGTTGCCTGTGTGGAACAACCCGGCTAACAATCTTCATCTCATCTATGCTGTCTGTGTCCCAGCTGTGTTTCACATGTGTATTCACTTAGCAAGAACTTATAACCTTCCAGATATTGAGGCACAACTTGTGCAAAAGTAGTTACAGTAAGGCCTTAAGGGTGATGGACCATATGGGGTTGGTTGACTGTTACCCAGAACACCAGATAACAACTAACAGGAAATCTTGCATGATTTCTTGAGAAGTCTATAAGGAAACTCTGTTGACGTCTAGCCTATTTATTCATTGTTTTGCATTGGTTTGTTAGTTGTTTGCTTGGTTGGTTTGCTTTTAGTTAAAGGTACTGCTTGTCCCTGGATTTGAACTAATAACCTTCTAGCTCAGAGCCTGATCATCACTGTGGCTACTTTTATACCATTTCCACTGAAGGGAGATGAATAGTCCCATCCCAAATGGTTTTTAATTAAGATGGCAGAGAAAGATGCGCACAGGAAAGACCAGGAAATGACTGCACATGAAGAAAGCTTTGTGGTCACAAAGCTGTTGTCTTTTGCTTCAGACTGATTTTCCATGCACGATAGTCTCACCCTGTCTCACCTATTGCTGTAATAATCGCTTAATTAACAGCATGCATGTCCTGAAGACTTCACCTATGTGCGCGCACACACACACACACCACTTTGATTTATAACCTCTAGTGTCCCAAACAAAAGCGTTTAATGTCATGACGAAAGCCGATCATGACTTTAGAGACTGCGGTGTAACACCAGGTCCCCGAGGGGAGTGTGGATGTGGCCTAGCTGCCTTCTGGCCTCACGCTAACCTTCCCTTCATCAGCAGAAGGCTGGCGGAGGGATGTTGGCCGAACCCCTCAGCTCAGAAGTCCTTGGGGAGCTAGGCAAGCGTCCCTCTGAAAGCCTTGGCTCCTTGCCAAGCGGTACTATTCTTTCGAATGTGTGTGTTTGTCTGTGTGTGTAAGCTATGTGTTCAAGCCACTTCACTTAATTGAAAGGCGCTTCACAAGTTCGAGTTCTAACAGGTTTGCAGGTAGTGAGATGTTTTGTTCCAGTGTATTGAAAACCTATTCCTACTAACCGCTGGTATGCTGGATATAGAAAGGTATTGCATCATTTGCTAAGCTTTTGTTTTCTTTTTCTTTCTTGTTTTTAATACAGTTGTCACTTTTTTGTCACAAACCTGAGCTCACCTCACTGCCTCAACATTTAAAAACAGTTCTTTACATCAGGCACACAAAGCCTGTAAGCTACCACCAAAAGCAAGCTGATTGCCCATGTGCCCTCGTGCTTCAGGTTCAGAGAAATGTGATGGCAGCGTGTGTCTAGTGGTGTGTTTTTTTGGTTTTTTTTTCTTTCCCTTTAAAAACCCATCCAACAATGATATGGAGGGGGATCCCCTGTTCTAAGAAAAGTAAAGGAGAAGAAAAGGAATTAAGCAATAATGGCCTTTGGCAAAATAGCAGAGCATATGCTATGCTACTGCCAGATTAAAGGAAGCTTTTGTTGAGGCTAGAGGCCCAGCCATCGATCCTTCTCTCACTCCCTCCATCCGGCATTTCAATGGACGTCCCTCCAGAGAGCCACCGAGCGGCTCTAGCCCAACAATAGGCCTCTCCATTACACTGACAAACAAGGTTAGGACAAGGGGCTCTTCAAAGTACACCCAATTGTTGCACTGGCCTTTTTTTTTTTCCTTCTTCGCCGACGTCTCCTCAGATCAGCTTTAACGGTCCTTGCAACTGTCCATTCTTCTGAGCTGATCTTGACCTCTTGTGGCAGACAAAAGTCTTAAAGGAACAATTAGGAACGTGATTTTTTTTTGTTATGGTTAGTGGGTTTTTGCGGGTTTCTGTGATCAAAGATCAGACGTTCTTTCCTTTTTCTCCTCGCTTTTCAGTGCAGCTTTGTCTTGTCCGTTCTTCATGCTACCTTCAAATCTATCCCAAGCTTATTTAAAAAAAAAAGAAAGAAAAAGAAAAAAAAAACCCTTTAAAGATGCTTTCACACTTATTAGTCACCTATTATGCCCATAATTAAACTAACCAAAAATGTTGGCTGAGGAGCATGTATGGCTGAAAACTAAAACTCGGTGTTGTGTTTATTGGTGAGAAATACGGCAAAAAAGGATACAAACCATTGCCAATTTCGCACAAAGATCTGATGTGCTGTGTATCGCATCCACCTTTTCATCTGTCTCTCCGAATATCCAGAATACATGATATGATGTTATAAAACCGCAGCGTTTGTGATTTAGCAGTGTTGTTTATCTTTGCAGTCAAGGGACTGACAAAGTAAATGTTTAGATATGCCATCAGCACAGTTGAGCACATCTGTTAATAATTAATGTAGTTATTGTAACCCAACACCTTGCTACCTTTTCCCTAGTTTACATTTAGATTTGTGCTATGCCCCCATGTTCCGAATCACTCGGTTCCGCTTATGTAACCGCTCATGCCACCACTAGTGATTCATTCCTTTGAAAGAGTTACATTTCTGATGCATCTTTATTTTTTTATCCCCCAATCTGCCTGCGTAGATGGCCCCGTTATCCAGCAGCTCAGGAGGACGTTTAAATATTTCAAAGATTACAGACAGGTAAGCTACCCTTTATAGGACTTCCTTTATATGCAAGAGAAACAATACATGTATAACTGTTTGAATTATTACGAACAGCGACTGAACAGTTCTGCTCACTGCAGATGATCATTGAACCCACAAGTCCGAAGCTTCTCCCTGACCCACTGAAGGAACCATACTACCAGCCTCCATACACCCTGGTGCTAGAGCTCACTGATGTTCTGCTTCACCCCGAATGGTCGGTACGTCCCGTCCCACGCTGTTAAAAATATCTTCAGCGATGCATCGCCGGGCCATATTTCTTCCCCGTTTTCTTTTTTGCAGATAGGTTCATAATCTAGCTATCATTTTTCCAGCCTTTTGTAGACACGTTGTTTTATTTCAGTTGTTTCTGATTATTCATACTTGCAACTTACAGCTTATTATCCCATGTACAGTTGTATGCAAACGTTTGCACACCCGTAGCCAGTTGATTTTTAACGTCAGCAGCTGTTAATGCATCTTCTGTACTTCTGATGTAATACTAATGTGAACTTTTCAATGTGTGTGTGGGTAGTTGGCCACGGGCTGGCGTTTTAAGAAGCGGCCAGGCATCGACTACCTGTTCCAGCAACTAGCGCCACTTTATGAGATTGTCATCTTCACATCAGAAACCGGCATGGTGAGTAGCATGAAGAGAAAGAGCAGCACGGCGTTCTCCAGTGGCGGATGAAAAGATTATCAGAGTGAAGCGCCCGAGTCCATGAGGGTGACGCGACAAGCGTGGAATACCATGATTCGGTTTAAGCATGAACACAGCCCTGTTCCTGATGGTTTGAAGCGATTACAGCAGGGTTTATAATGTTTTCCTTTTCTCTCTCTCACTATCTATGATAAATACATAAATAAATAAGGCTTTCCAAAATAACATTTGCTTTAATTTTGTAGTCGACCAAACACAGGGACAATACACACAGCATTGTTCTTGTGTTTGTTGTTGTTGTTGTTGTTGTTTTGTTGCACCAGCTGTGTTGTCAGTCATGCTCGTAGACCTGATTACCCACCATACGACTTGATTTGTTGTGGGTTCTTTGTAGGCTTTTATAGTGGGCACACGCCTTTATTGTGTCAACACTGATATGCTAATAAGGCGCACACACAGTCTAATCAGGCTTCTGTTGTTGTTTCGTCTCTCCAGTTGTGATTGTTCTGTCTGTTTTTTAGGGCATGTTGGGTCAGATTGCTGGTCTCTCCAGCGCAGCTGAAGACCAAATATTTCTCCCATAAGCATTGTGTGAGGCTTTACATCTGTGCAGCTTTCCTGTAATGGACCCTGAACTGACGGCATGTCTCTATGATTTATTGAAGCTGGCTCAAAAACCAGCAAGAGTCACGTATTTCTCATGAAGCAGCAAGATTATGCAGATCGACGTATGGTGTGTTGCACACTTGCCAGGTGTAAATTTCTTGCTTATATCCCGGAATCAAAACTTGGTGATTTAAAACAGGCTCAAAAAAGCTATTGACGTATTTCATCAGGAAGAGACGGTCTGGCTGGTGCGCTCTTGTGGGGGAGGAATTTGACTCGTCATATCCTACTTACTTCTTGTGCAGCATCTCTCCATATCTCTGGCGTATTGTTTTATTCTGAAGAATTCTTAAAGAAACCTTATTGAATCACATTGGGCTGTCTCGAAACTTCACAAGAAAGTCATTTCCGGTTCTGTCGGCTGTCAGTTCTCAGAATTCCAGCGCTTTCTGTATATTTAGGTTTTCCCCTGCTTGACAATGTACAAGGCTGTGAATACTAGTACCAGTTAAATTTGGGAGTGATCGCTTTAGGCCATGAGTTCATTATATGCTACATTTGTACTCGTGATTTGACTTGCCACAAACACTTGTATTGTACTCAAGTCTCCATCCGTGAACAATTAAAGCTTCAACATAACAGCCTTCATGTTAAAACGACAGTGGAACCTTGCATTGCGAGCATAATTCGTTCCGGAGACGTGCTTGTAATCCAGAGCACTCGTATATTAAAGCGGGTTTCCCCATAAGAAATAATGGAAACTCAGATCATTTGTTTACAACGCACAAATATTAATATAAAAATGACAAAATATAATACAAAATATAAAGTAAAAATCCGTAAAAGTGTCGTGAATTTGCCTGCACCTGTACTAAGTACGCTAAAGACTACTTCCTGGTTTTCCTCCACAACGCCACGGCGCGTCACATGGTTTGCGACAGGTGTACCAGATTGGGACTGATTGCGGGAGCTATAAAGACTCACGCAAGCACACTAAGGTCTCGTGCATTAGTTAGTTGGCATTAGTTGCCATTTTCTGCTCTCTTGCCAAGCCTTACTATTCCCGTGTTTGCCTTCTCCGGTTCTGACTAAGTTTCTGTTTCTTGTTATTCAACACCACCACACCTGACAACAACAACAAAATAACCTGCACTTTACCTTTAAAAAGAATCGTGGCTGGTGTGAGGGAGAGGGGAGAGGACTTTCACTACAACTCACAGAATCACTGCAGTCTGTCTCTCACTAGGATCTTTTTCTTTTTCATGCGACTTTAACAAGGAAACTATCCAATGATCGCTGCTTTTGCCTCCTTTTGAGGATGTTGCCGAAATGGGACACTGCACAGTGGAACAGTGGAATTAAACAGATTCATCACTCGCACTGCTACAGCCTTATTCGGGTGGTGCTTTTCTACAAAGTTTTGCACTCTTTCTCACATTTTATACATCTCCCTAATGTCATTTGAAGTGAGGGATTCCTCAGTCTTTTTCTACACTAGTGCGGATGTTGACTATACGAGTGAGTCACAATCCCGCAGTGAGTGAGAGAGAGAAGTTGCCATCACGTGAGGCTCGGCAGATGAAGCCAATGCATACTACTCATATTGCAAGACATCGCTCGTTAACCAAGTCAAAATTTATTACAATTTTTTGCTCGTCTAGATGAAGTTACTCGCAGTCCAATGTTCCACTGTATAGTGACCCTACTGGTTACAGAACTGCACTTTGGACCACATTAGCACCCAGTTCTTTAAAATCACACTATCCGACATGACTCAGATGAAAATGTGTCCCCTTTTGAGTCTGGATCCTCTAGGAGTCTTCTCAGGGAGTTTTTTTTCCCCTTGCTCCCTTCACCACTAGCTTGCTCATTAGGGACAGGTTTATATACGGGATTTATGTGTTTCTGGAAAGCCTCTTTGTGACGTTATCTATTTTACGAATTTAACTGAATTGACTTGAATTCCTAGAAGTGCTGCCGCGATTAGTCGACATAGTCGACGTAATCGATTATGAAAATTTGTCGACGACAATTTTTTGGTCAACTAGTCGCCTATTTATTTTTGGTCTCGTGTGACCCCGAGGAATATGCTTTTTTTTTTTTTTTTTTTTTTTTTTTTTTTTTTTTTTTTTTTTTTTTTTTTTTTTTTTTTT
>JAQLOM010000003.1:16634680-16647958 GCA_030068315.1 Chrysichthys thysi
GCTGTAGGTCCGGGTCCGTATGGGGCGGCTTCGCGGTCCGCATCCGGACCGCGGGCCGCCTGTTAGTGACCTCTGTTATATACTGTGATGACTTTTGACAATGCCTGAATGTTAAAAGTGCTATACCAATAAAATTTGAATCGAATGTGTAAGATGTGGAAGGCTCCAGGACGGGAGTCTTTCCAGTTTCTCTGGCGTGTGATAAGCTCATCTTACTCATTTCAACCGAGAGAGTGGCGATGAGCCGAAAATAGTGAGGAGGCTATATTAAATGTACCTGCATTACCAACCAACACTATATCTAATGGTAAAAAGAATGGCATTCATTAATAAATTTAAAAACTCATCGAAGGCACATTTGTGTTGTATAAGAGGAATATCTTGGCCTTGTTTTTTTATTTCTTAAAACAGTGCAATCTGTAATGATTTATTCCTTACTCATTAAAGACATGAAGGGGTTTATCTCATTATTACAGACTGACTGGTTTTAATCTCTCATGGCTGTTGGCAGGAAAGAGGAATGGTTTAAACACGGGACATGCGCAGGCTGTGTGGAGAACATGGGTTCTCCATTTCTCTACTTCAAGACAGTTCTCAAGCTCCGGCTGCTCTTCGACATTGATAAGTAGGTGTCGTGTACCATATTACCACATTGCAGTTTGGACTCCCAATATTAACTCTCCTTTTGACTTCTAAATAGAGCCTTGGCAAATGCAAGCATTATACCTTCCTGCAATGTTTCCTATAAGGTAAAGTTACTGGTGAACTCATGACCTTTCACTTTATGACTGGTGACCTGGTATGACCTTTCATATTCAGTGTAATAAAACAAAAGCACTCGACTGACATGTTACTTTGTGATTTTTAGCACGATGACCTGCATGGCGCACTGGAACCACTGCTCGGAGATAACTTTGTGTTACAGTGCGTGAAGGATGACAAGGTGAGTATGGTGGGCAACATGACAAGCAAAAATGTGTCAGCCATCTTTTAGTGATAGTAATGATTAACCCTGCCCACACCCATATTGTGAATAGATTAACCCTATAGCACCCCTGGGGTCATATTTGACCCTAAATTTTAGTTCACCCTTACAGGTGGTCTGGGTTTTAGGGTTAAGGGTCAAAATAGAATTTCTGTTCATATCCAATCAGTTTTTTTGCACCACCCTGACTCCCTGCATTCCCCTGCAGATGTTTGTCACATTCCAGCCAGATGTGCACAGTAGAAATGAGCGTCTAAGTCAGGAACACCTGCTCATTTGATAGGCCAGCCCCCTTCTCCCAATTCCAAGGTCCAGTTTGTCCTGGTCATGTTGGGGGAAAAAAATAAAACAAAACAAGAAAATGTATGAAAGTACACCAAAATATGCAATTTATTTATTACTTTTTTTTTTTTTTTACATAAATATTCGGAGCTGGAGTCAAAGCCTCTTCGGCTGTCTACTATGTTTTTGGGAAATCTTGGGAAGCCAGAAACAATGTAGTGCATCATCAGATGCAGTAGCTGATAAAGTGAGGGCTGGCACAATACTGGAAATTTCCCCCAGAGTAGTGCATCATCCAGGTAACTGTTGAGTACGGCAATATTTTTATTTTTCACTCACTTTCTATCCAGATCAGTATACAAGCAGCATCCAGTACAGAGTTTCAGACAATGTTTTTTTTTTTCTTTTTCTTTTTTACAGTCATGTTTATATACTATGACAATAGTGGAATTTGAAAAGAACTCTTAGAGGATGTATACTGATTACTAAAGCAGTATAAGCCATATTTACCATTTTCATCCATACCTTTATAGGGCACTAATTGAAACACTTGGAAACTCAGCATTTCACCCGTAAAGAGCTACAAGACCTTGTTTTTTCTTTTCTTCCACCCTCTATGGTGACTTTTTTCAAACTTTTTCATTTTTATGTTGCAAATCTTTGGATGCCTGTTGAAGTTACCAAATATGGTTCCTGCATATCAGAAATTTCAATTTTAGAAAACCTTCCTCAGTTCTCTAGTAATAGTAACAAGGTGGCGAGTAGGCTGCATTACACATAAATACCAAAAAGATTCTTTTGGTTATGAAAACATCTTACAGCATGCTTTATAAAAATTAAAGCTAATGTAAACAGAGCATTGCTCACCCTGCATGCTGCCTTTTCAATTTGACACCACGCAATTCTGCCTTAGGTGACACTTCATTTGGACATTTTCTAGTCTTATCATTTTCTTGAGTTTCCAGTCCAGTGTAATGCAGCATGTGTAATGACAGTTCTGTATGATGGCTGTGTAGGCACCTCAATGTAAATGACAGCTTTAATCAGACTATCGCTGTATGGTAATGAACATATAATTAATAGCATTCTGAACGCCTCCTCTTGACCGCACAGTACTTATTAGTTAGTCGGTCAGGAAATGTGGTTCCTGTATAATTATAGTCCATCTCAAAGCACAGACAGTGCTTTAGTGTATTCCTTTAAGAAAGAGGAATTCATCTCTGTTTCTATGGAATAAACAAGAAGCTATTTTCTTTTTGAATTCAGGAAAGAGAGGCATGGGTGCAGTTAAAGATCTTTGTCTCTAAGAATGTGACTCTTGGATGCCAGACGACTGAGGAGCTCAAAAGCAGCATGGTCACCAACACTTCTTATGGACACCCTTGTCCCTCAAACACCACCATTTTCTACTTCCCTATAAACCATGAGCATCCAAAACAACCATGCACCTGAACAAAATGTTATTCAAAGCTCTCAGGTACTGACTGAAAATTTTATGCTCTGTATTGTGCTTATATGCTAGTCAATATTAAAAGACTTGAGTTGCAGCAAAGCCTCAGTTTAAGACAATGTATGCAAGAGCATCTTTGTACAGGCACGGGATATGGATCACACAAATAATTTCTAACTGCATTGCAAATTGCACAGGTTTTTTTTTTTTTTTTAATTACTGACACAGAATCCATTTCCCAGAAAGCAAGACATCAGTGATGATTTATAGTCACTAAAACACTGACTAATAAAAAAATACAATTTGAATTACCTCTTGATTTAACTCTATGATGGGACACAACCACAAATAATAATAATTAAAAAAAAATCTTGACTGTGATGGGGCTGTATAGAGTTCATTTATTCACACTTCCAGTTTTCCGAGGAAGCGGAGATTGAGAATTTTGAGCTGCTCATCCAGTTCCATTCGGACGATGCCATCCTCTCCATCGATACTGAGCAGGACACCGGTGGCCTCTCGGTCTTCTCCCAAAATCACCTTCACCTACACGCCACATCCACACATTGCACAATTAATCCACATAATGCAAAAATGTTCTTTCAGTGCTTTGACAGCCACAGTAGCTGTTATTTTTAGTCATATTCTGACATGGTTTCAAGGCCAGTGATTCTCAAAGTGGGGTTTGTGAAACTAAGGCCGAGGGTCCATATGTTTTTTCCATTTACGTTAACTACAGTTGTTGGAACCACAATAATCTCAAAAGACAAATTTGTCTGTAAATACCATCACTATAAATTTAAAGTCTTCTTCCAGAGGAAATTTCAGGAATAGGAAATAGCTATAGCTGAAACAGTTGAAATGTTTCTTTGTTTATCTAACAGAAATTTTTTTTGTTTCTGTTGGGGACAAGGTGGCTCCTTTTGCTCTGCCTTTACCCCGTGGAGTGCCTCAGGGATCTATTCCTGGCCTTGTTTTATTATTGCACTATGCTTCCTCTGGGCATTTTAATTTGACTGGCTGGTGTCGCAGTTCTGTTCATGATGCTGAGGACATCTAATCGTATGTTTGGGTAAAACATGACCATTTCAGCAGATTAGCCAATCAAACTGACTCTTTTTCAGCCATTAAGGACTGAATCTCAGGCAAATTCAAGTTAAACAAAGTAGAAACAACTTCCCAAAATGTAGGCGTTATTTATAAGCCTTCTGACACGTAGCAAGAAGCTAATTCAGACCCACTTTCTGCATCAAAGAAATAACTCATCAAAAAAACCTGCACCCACACGGCCCCTCCATGGCTCAGCTTGCCCACCAATGTACCTTATCTCTCACTCTATACCACGAAATTATAGGATTAAGTTTAAACTGCTGGTGCTCACATACCAAATATTACACAAAGAAGCTCCTGAATACATTTTTGCATGGTTCGTCTTATGTAATAATAGAGGGTGGGCCACGAAAAAGTAGGCGAAAGAGCAAGGCACTGGTATTGTAGGCAGGCTAATTTTTCATGGCCCACCCTGTATAAGGTCTCTTAGCTTTTACAACAAGGACTCCGTGTTATTCCCAGGACAAAGGCAAAATGAAAGGGAGTTTGTACCTGTATACTTTGGAAGAATCTCCTTTGTGCCAAGTTATCTGATTCAGTGAGCATGTTTAAGAAACACTATTAATTAAGAAATCTATTTATTTGTATTATTCTGTTATTACTGTTATTATTTAAAGTGAGACATTTGGTCGATTGTAGAGCATCTGTGTTATGTTGTTAGCTAAAATGGTGTTCACTGAACTCATTTGCAAACTTCCTGTGCATGCACTGTGCAACCTCCTCATTTTTGTCAATAGATTTCAAAATTGTTGAAAATCATTTCTTTTTGTTACAAATATAAATTATTTTAACATCAGACTGAAACCTATAATAATCAGGGAATACAACATAGTGCAAGCATTGGAGGATAAAACGTCCTAGAATTCAGTGCTCTCCGAATTATGAAAAATACGAGCTGTCGATCTTGAGCATGAAGAAAGAAAGGATTATTTCATTGTCTGCCATGTTGTCTGTTACTGGCTAGTTGTCTCTCAAGAGTGTTAGGTTCTATTAGCCTACATTGTGCACTAAAAAAGCCTAACTTCTTTTTTTTTAATGCTTCGTTATGGTAACGACACAGGTGACTGAACACGCCCCAGGTATTGTGAAGCACTTTGCAACTAATGCCTTGCTCACACTACACGATTGTGAAAGTCAATGGACTGCTGTGCTGTTCACACTATACAACCTCGAGACTCCCGATCACAAGTCAGACAGTTGTGTAGTGTGGACAAAGCAGCAACAGCAGTCACCAACTACACAATCTTTGAGCGTCTATAAAACGTTTTGTCGTGCGAGAACTGACAAGATACGACATGCCCCTCGTGTGAAACCAGAGATTCAAAATTGACATCTAACAAACGCGGATTTGCGCCCAATCGAGGGCTTTTGTCAGTGACCTGGCGGTGACTCAGAAAAAGCCTTAAAATCGTGTGAAGTGAACAAGGCTTAAGGATTAGAAAAGTGCTATACAAATCAAGTTTTACTTACTTTCACACTAAAAGCTAACTAACTAAATTTCTGCAATGAAAATGGGTAAATGGAGCATTTCCGAGCAGAATCAAAGTACCAAAATAATGTAGTAGATAGGCTCATTTGTTTGGCTGTGTTAGCACTTGTCAAAATACAGCTATAAGTACTGCTGCCAGTAGACAGCACACTAGTTTATATATTATTTAGAGTACAAGTACGCAATTCGGGACATGTGCTTTCTTTACCATGAGATCACAACGTATTGTATTTTGTCCCCAACAAATACAGACTACTACCATCTCCTGATCTAGCAAGACACTGCTTTTCACACATATGTTTTAGCTGTCCCTCAGTAAGAGAAAGCAACTGTACCTTGTTGTTTTTGGTCGGCGTCACAGGCTCAAGGTGTTCACTCGAGATGCTGACCACCTTCTCTGTGTCCTGCAGGTAGACTGAGCACATGCCACCCTGTGTGCAAAACACAAACCAAGTTCAGGAGATAAATGCCTACTGCCTTTGAGACAAAAATATTACACTGGGTTATTTGTTTATTAAGGAAAGCGATCCAATATTACATCTGTGAGTGGAAAAAATGTTAACACGTTGCTTCCAGACTCTTGTGTGCAGCAATAACTCTAAGAAAATATATCCAGTAACAGCTAAATCAGTCCTGCACTTTGGATTGGAGGAATTTTAGCCCATTCGTTCATTCAGAATAGCTTCAGCTCTAGGATGTTGGTGGATTTCCTCACAAACTGTTTGCACAACATTCCTATAAGATTAAGGTCAGCACATTGACTTGGCCATTCCGAAACATTAAATTTATTCTTCTGTTTTTTTTCCTGTGTGATTCTTCATCAACAATTATTTGTTTGTCTGATTAGGGTTGACGTCTTGCTGCATGGCCCACTTTCTCTCGGATTGAGCTCATGGACAGATGACTTGCCATTTTCCTTTATAAATCACTGGTATAATTCGTATATTCATTTTTTTCTTTTCCTAAGAATATTCTTTGTTGATGTGCATGGCTTTTATACAATGTCCTACGGCGCTGTAAAAACTAACTGGAACCTGAATTTCCCAAAGGGGACCTCACTAAGGGATCGATCAATCAATCAATCAATCAATCAATCAAAATTAAGTGTTCTTGACTGCAAGCTGCCCTGGCAACATTAAAGGAGCTGCATGTACTGTTCACTCCTTGCTAAACTGTTTAACCATAAAACATGCTGGCCACTGTTAGACAGCCAACAAAGTAAAATTCCACCTTCCAGCATTAGAATGACAATTCCGCATCAACAAAGTCAACATTTTGGAAAGGCTTAGACCTATCGAACACCTGCAGAATGACTTGAAAAGGGAGCTGTGCACATGACAGCCCCTCACAAACTGATAGATATGGGGCATTTTTGCAAGAAAGAGTGAGAAAAAAATCTGTGTCTTGCCCGAGCAAATCGTACCTTAGCAGTGTATTAGTTAAGGAGTGTGTAACTTTTGCAACAAGGTTACTGCATGGTTATTTTTTTTAAACCCAACACTTATGTTTGTCTTTCCTGTACATGCAAATCCAACAGAAACTCAAGGTGTCTGTCCGGGCCTGCACAGGCACTGCATGATGTACAAAATTATAATTACAGTCTTGAAAAATAAACGTACCAGAAGTTCAACATGCAAATCAAAAGAGAAAAAATACAGGAAAAAACCCCAAAGGTGGAGCTTACAGTCACACTGCGGATGACACCGGTTTGGTTGATGACTCCTCCATCCAGAAACGTGTCCTTGACACGCACCAAGATATCTGTAGTGACCCAGTCACTGGATGTCTGATCGATGTTTGAGCCAGGGGTATGAGGGTTGTAGCCACCTGGGGATGGAGCCCCAGGAGTCATGGGGCTATAGCCTACTGGGCTGGGGCTCGGACTTGCCTAAAAGACATACAGTTAACCATCATGTTAAACTACACATCACTGGTATAAGCTAAGCAGTCTATATGAAAATGGTTGTGAACCAATTTGTATGCGAACCAATGCAATTTTTCCCACAAGAAAGCATTTAAAATCAAACCAGTGCATTTTTTTTGGACGAAATTTTTGGTCATGAACCAAATTGTTGATAGATCACAGCGTTCATGAACAGCAGGCACCACTGTAACAGCACTACAAAAACACTCTACATAAAATAAATAAATAAAAATAAAAGTGATTGTACCTGGTATGCCATGGGTGAGGGTGTGGGGTGGTAGCTGGCTGGGGAGTGGGTGTTTTGGTAGCCCACCGGACTTGGGGCCACCTGGTGATAACTCTGAGGACTGGGGCTAGGCTGGTACGAGCCCTGTGGAGATGGTGCTGCATATGGAGAGTACTGGTCTGTGTTGTACCTGCAGAACAATTACACAGCCCAAAGTCATGCTTCAAGTCCATCAAATTGGGCCAAAATAAGCATTATAATGTACTAATACATGTCCAGAAATCATCTCACATTGCTGGAGTACCCGGGGTCTGGGGATTGTACTGGGGATTGACTTGTGGAGAGGGCACTTCTGGATAGCCAGGGGTCTGAGGATTAGGCGTGCCCCCATAGCCCTGAGGAGATGGAGAGGGCTCATCATCATAGCTGAATTCGTAATCCTCATCCGGCCTGCAGAGAAATGAAAGTGAAGGCTAGGACAAACAGAAGCATTAAATCAAAATGTTTTTTAATTATATATGCATCATTCTCTCTTGCCTTGAGGGTGTGTTGGGATTGTTGGGGTCCCAAGCTCCACTCTGCCCAGGTGTCCTGCTTCCATCATGCAACGGGGTCTGAGAGCCATAATGCGGGGTTCGGCTTCCTGCAACAAATCAGACTAATGGAAACACGGCCAAAAATAAAGCAAACGGAGAAGCTTAAGTAATGCCTCTTAAATGGATCATACCGTCATGGAGGGGTGTCTGGCTGCCATACATTGGTGTACGAGAGCCTGAACCATACATTGGTGTCTGGGAGCCATACATTGGAGTACGCCCATGAGTGGAAGTCATTCCTCCATGTCTCTTAGCACCACTGATTCGTAAAACAAACAAAAATTTATAATAATAATAAAAAATATAAATAAATAAATGAATAAATAAATAAACACACACACATTTTTTCATGGAATTTCATTAAAAATTTTCATTTTTCATTTCTTCACCTCTGTTCTCTAGTCCTTAATCATTTATTTTACCATGAAGAGGTCTTGGATGAAAATGTAAAGGATCACATACACACTGGTCAGACGCTGGCGGTCCACAGAAATAGTCTGACAGGTTGAGTGCAGCTCTACTCTTGCTGTCGACTCTGTAGCATCTTTGACAACCCCAATGTAACCTATACAACAATAATGAAAAACATGCATCAACAGTTACTGTATTTTTCACTGATTACAAATTTTTTTTTTTGTTGACCTGTGTAATCATCAGTAACCACAAACATACTTTTCTAAACCAGGTTTTCATGCAGATTTCAGATCTGCTTTCAGTTTTTTCCAGTCACGTCAACTTATTGAATTATGAGTAATATTTTGCTATGGACTTGCATGTGGGTTTTATTAAACCACAGGCACCACTCAAGTAACTGTTTCAATATTTTCAGTGCGAAGTCAGATAGGCGCACACTGTGGCATATCAGTGTCAGCTACCATTGTTTCTTCAAAAACGCTCAGCATATGATTTTCTTGTGTATACTGTGTCCGGATTGTCGTGGTACAGCATCCAGCAGTAGTCGGCCATCACGCTCTCATTCCAGAAACCTTGGTAGCGATGCTCCATTACCTGAATGTCCTGATGAAAACACTCTCCCTGTTCATCACTCACCATGCCAAGATTTTCTGGAAAGAACTCAATGTGTGAGTGCAGGGAGTGTATTTTCAATGACATGCGACAGCCCAGTTTCTGGTAGGAATCAAGCAGATGCTGAACTCCTTCCTTGTATGCCTGAGACTTGTGGACGCCCAGAAAGTTTTCGCAGAGCCAATTGACTGCCTCCCAAGCTTCAAATTCAGCTGTTGAGAGAGTTTGTTTGAAGTCTTCATCCTGCAAAACAGACTTGATGTGCAGACCTATAAATATCCTATAAATGAAGAGACGCCATTCAGCTGGAACATGCTCTTCTGGCAAACTGCTGAAGAGCCCGTTGATGTCATGACAATAGCACAGTGTGCTAAGTCAAATTATGACTTCAACTTCTGTAGTGTGTTACAGTAACACCCTTGGCAAGCAAATGCTTCTGCTTAAGCCTTCGAAGCAAGAAGTTCTGCTTTGTCTTTCGACAGATTTAGATCACGAACGAGATCGTTCAGCTCTGCTTGTGTAAAAGTCTCTGGTTCCGAATCATCGGCCACATAATCAGGATCTGATGACTCTGGACTGTAACCAGATACACCTTGACCGTGTTCCTCGTCACCTTCTACAGAAGCTAATCCATCATGCGGCGGTACAGGAACAGGCAATGGGTCATCATGAGGAACAGGCCTTATTGCAGAATCCAGGCTGGGATATACAATTTTGTGCTTATTTTTGACTGAGAATCCTATTGTATTCATGCGGCAAAAATAGCAATCGTTGAGATGATCTCGCGGTTCCCGCTACACCATCGGGATTGCAAATGGTATTGCTGCCTTTCGCAGATTTAGCTAGTCACGCAGTTCATTGGAACAACTGTTGCAGATGACATGTGGGGCCCAAAATTTATCCTGGTCACCCAGTGGACAGCCAAACTACAATTTGTAAGGTTTGTGGCAATTGGGCGACATTGTGCTTTCATTGTGAATGAACCACACAAGTAACAGAAACTGTCTGGATGGTTAATACAATTTCTAGGCATGGTAACAACTGAAATCAATCGCAATTAATGCCGTCTGTAACATAAAACACAGGGAACGTCGTAAAATCTGGTAATACGCTTAGGCTATCATGCAATACATGACTAGCTTCATCACAAAAACTGTATGTGCAAGGGAAAAACTAAACACAGATTTGAAATCAGCATGAAAAACACTACAAAACACACAAACTTATCTCTGATGATTTTGACCTGTTGACCTGTGTTATTTCACACCAGGGAACATAAGCAAATGTAACAAACTTTTTAAGTTAAAATCAAATATTTGGGTGAATTATGAATTTTAGTGCAAGATTTTCTAAAATAATTACTATATAAAAAATACAATACTGTACAGCAAAAAAAAAAGAAAAAAAAGAAAAAAGTGAGAGTGTATATAACAAGTCTTTTCTGAAAGTACTGGAACAGCAAGATCAATTCTTCTGCTTCTGCTATACACTGAAGACATTTGGATTTGAAATAAAAAAACGAATATGAGAGGGTAGGTCAGAATTTCAGCTTTCCATTTCCTGACATTTACATATGTATGTGTTAAACAACATACAGCATGGCACCTTTTGTTGCAGACACAATTTTTAGGTAATCAAAAGTAGTGGAACAGATAGTCTGAAAGAAAATAACACTTAATATTTGGTTCCATATCCTGAAATAATTGTCATCGAGCCATTGACCCATTGACATCACCAAGCTGTTGCATTCTTCTTATGTGGTGCTTTTCTTAAAAAATAAGTATGCTTTTCCTAACTTGTATCGCAGCTTTGTTTGGTTTGTTTTTAGTTGTTTCGTTTTAGTCTTCAGTCTTCTCTCCAGAAGGTGAAATGTATGCTGACTTGGCTTAAGGTCTGATGATTGATTTGGTCCCCCAATTAAGTTCATTGTTTTGTTGACAGTATGACCTGGGTCATTTTCTTTTTATGAACATGTATTAGTCTTTAAACTGGTAGACTGTGTGCTTGAAGAGGACTGTATGTACTGGACATACAAACCATACAAAAGCCATCACCACTCCTACCTTTGTATGGTCCTTGTGATATACGGACTGTCTGTCCAATCAGGTCATTGTCTCGTCTTCCACGGCCACGTCCCATTCCGCCGCCGCCACCTCCCCTCTGCATCTGACCTGCAAGTGCAAATAAAACAGAATTTTGAAAGTTTAAGCAAAATCACAACAATCCACCAGCTATTTTTCACCATTTCATTCAGAATCATCTGTGACATTACTGAGGACAGAGAATCATTTACCTCCTCCGCCTGGGTGCATTGGACTGCTAATTCGAGGACTCATGGGGGCAAATCCACCAACAGTGAAATTGGTCACATCTCTAGGCTTTAATATCAAAATAAAAACAGTCACGTAAAATTAAGAAAAAAAATATTCTATAATGAAAAATGCTGGGTCTTTTGATGCTTTTCAGGAAATTTTTAGAGTGATGTCAAAAAAAAAAAAAAAAAAAAAAAAAACTTTTAAAAAAATCATTTATACCACAAATACACCACAGGCTGTGTTGACACTTACCTTTGAACCCCCAGCCAGCACAAGATGGCGTGTCTTGCAAACAAACATGCCTCCATTTTCAACAAGCTTCTTACAGTGGAGGAAGGCAAAGCCTCGGAAGAGATGCCGAATTTCTCCCTCTCGGCCCTGTCAAAACACAAGCATCAACAGCAAATCCCTTACCAATTTTTTTCTCTCAATAAATCTGACACCATTCGTTGAAGGGTTCACTTCCTCACTGTAACAGTACCCAAGACATTGATTGGTGAACAATCTATGTAACAGTCAAAAGACTAGTACACCTGTCAAGCACAACACTGTCACTGGGCTGAATCACTAAAACGTAATGATGGAACCACGTCTGAGTTTCACCAAAAGTTAAAACGCATAACTACCACAAGTTGGTGCAATGCTCACTGTAAACAAAGGACCCATGATTGGATTCAAAGAGCAGAAGTCCATTATGTGTACAGTAATAGCATTATAAATGCATTTTGCTTTATTTTTTGGGATGAGAAGAATGCTAAAATATGTTGCATACTGCCATGCACACTCACTGAACATTTTATAAGGAAAACCTTTACACCGGCACATTTGTGCAATTATCTAATCAGCCAATCATTTGCCAGCAGCGCAATGAATAAGGTATAAAGACAATCAGCAGAACCACATAACGTCCACACCAACCATCAGAATAAGGAAAAAATGAAGAACCTGAGATTCTCCACATGAACGTGCACCTTAAAAATCTACAGGAACTGTAGGAACAGATACTGAATCATGTCAGCAAGGACGAGAGTCTCAAACACCTTACAGTAGGCCTATCCAATTACTTTTTGGACCAGATTTGAAAAGAGTGAAGTGCCAAGGGGCCAGACATTTTCATTTCCTATTTCTTACCTATAAAAGTACAGTGGAACCTCTGGTCACGGATGCCTCCAAAGACGAACAAATCGGTTCCCAACCAAAAAATTCGCCAAAATTTTGCATCTGGTCATGACCACATAACTGGGTGCCGAACAAACACAGCCCTGGACATTTTCCCCTTCCACTTCATACGCGCCAATGTTTTCCTGAATCCATAAAGGGCTTCTTCTTTGCAGATGTGGTCTATGCCACATGGAGGGATACAGCAGTAGCTCTCTCTCGATCTGAGCAAGATGTGATTATGCTGATCCACATTTGCTCATAGGAGGCTGGCTGGCTGACTCCTAATTTTGTGTCGGCGAACACCCAAACCACTTTCCAGTTTTTAAGAGTTGAGCGGGACATTTTGTGATGGCATTTAGGCTACTATGAATAACATGAAATGGATAGCTAGTGTTAGCATGGCCTGCTGTCTTGCTATAGATGCAGTTAACCACCAGTAAGTAGTGGTCCAACCTGACCCTTGTACAGCTGCATTCAGCAAGAACTGGAGTGATGAGGGGAATTAATACAAAATGGTGATTATTATTATTATTGGAAAAGTTATTTATTTATACTTTTTCAAATTTACAAATGATGAAAGGATGGATTCAAGTCGTTAAAGGGCTAGATATGGCTTGTGGGCCACCATCTGAATAACTACTAGAGCCCGACCGATATATCGGCAGGCCGATAATATCGGCCGATATTAGGCATTTTCCAAACTATCGGTATCGG
>JAQLOM010000003.1:16674749-16686997 GCA_030068315.1 Chrysichthys thysi
TCATGGCACATGCCATCTGTTTTTTATGCCATTCAATATATGATCCCCAAATGGGGACCACGGAAGCTAATGGGTTACATTTGTGCACCTGTCCCTCTAAAGGTCTTTGCATGGCTCTGGATCTAACTGTTCATATGATGACGCTGCGAAAATGACAAAGTCTGCTGTTTGCTTTGCCATTTTTTTTTCTCTGGGCTATATTCAATATACAGTAGTACAGTGTTTCCCAGCCTTTTTTGAGTCATGGCACATATTTTACGTTAGAAAAAGTCGACGGCGCACCGCCAAACAAAAATGTCGCAAAAAGTATATGTAATCGCTGGATACACGGATCAATTAGCCTTAATTAGCTGCCACCTAGTGGAGGAGTATTTAATGATTCTGCCTGTAACTGTCACATAGATGAACAAAGACAAATTATTTGCAGTAAATATATAATAATTTTCAGACCAATTAAGAGAAATTTAGGATAATTTCCCATGGTACACCTGATGATCTCTCACGGCACACTAACATGCCATGGCACACTGGTTGGGAACCACTGCAGTAGTATATGATAGTAGATTATAGTCTATTATTTAGCTGGCTCATTTAGTTTTTTTTCTTGTGAGCACAAGTTAGTTATCCGCACACAATATAAAAAAAAAAAAAAAAAAAAAACCTTTGGGACTTTACAGGCTCCATAGTATTGTAACTTGTAAATAACTTTTTGCTTTTTGCACTGAAAGACAAGAGAAAAAAAATATTTCTGTTTGCACCTGGAGGCGTACTGCGTGTTCCTGTTTCCGCTTCATGTCATTAATGTACCATGCCACAGCTGTCATGGTAATAATGGCGTCTTCCACTACCTCATATCCTGAATCACTCTTGTCAAAGTGCTTGGATAGCTCCTGGCAGAAGGGGGAGACATTGATTACACTCTTGAAGCTGCTAGAGGCAAATGCTAGAGCTACAACACACCATTCTGGCTTTTGCCTCTCTTGACCACTATGTTACTTCATAACTCTTTCAGATAGCATTTGATAAAGCCTCATTCACAGAAACTACCTCAAACAGACAATGAAGTAAGATTTACAGAATTTGTGTATATCTTAAAGACTGACGTCTAAACTCTAATCTATAAAGAGCACGGTCATATATTAAACAGGGTCCTGTCCATACACTGACCTGCAGCAAGAGGTGGTATTTCAAGATCCTCTGCACAGGTTTTAGCAGGTAGGCCTCCAGGGGCAGTGAGTGGCAGAGAGTGGCCTGCCTCTCCTGGAAGAAGCGCACCAGGCTTTCTTTCTTCATGCATTCCCTGAGGACTGCCACTGAGCTGGTGTTCAGGAAGAAGGCAGGTAGACAGTCATGATCAGGGTGGTCCACTGGGAGACATAAGATAAGCAGCCCTGCCTGGCATGCATTTCATGTCACTCTGCTAATGGATTCAGCTGATGGCTCTGTAAAACCTCCTCAGGACAAACCCAAAGCATTTACGAAAACACCCAGTGTCTCAAAATGCAGCCGTTAAGGTGTCTGCAATCTGCATCAGGAAAAAATACCGCTGGTCCTACAGGCATAGTGGGGTCATATGGTTCAGGTTCACACTCACACTGAAAAAGGTTCAGTGGAGCCTGTGTTGTTTGGTTGTGTATCTGTGAGCGAGTAAACATGACTGTGGTCATGAATCAGCTTGAGTGGAACATCTGCTGTTGAGACTTTTTATTGGCCCATGGGAAGAACGTAGAAGAAATGGAAACAAAACTTGCATGCAAGGCAATCCATCCATATAGCAGTGATGCAGTGACGGGTCGTTATGATATTGGATGGGATGGCTAAAATTTCATATCTACCAATAGCCTGAGAATGGATTGCGTAATGCTGTACGACCATTTAAACGGATTGAAGCCAGATAAGCAACTGCATTTGTCATTTCTTTCTTTCAGGTTCATAATGGTCTACTAATTTCAAGCTAGACTTTAACTAGATAATGTGCGCTTAGTCTGTTTGTTTCTCTTCCTCAGGCATTTTGGGAGAAAAAGGTACTAGCTCCTTTATACCAGCCAACCGTGGTCACTATTTTAAATAAACCTTAGCAAAGTTCCTCAAATAATTATCTAATGGCTGTAGTCATTCTCGTAATCAAGGACCTAAATATACAGTATACTGTACATATTTTAATCCATGGATTATGGTACTTAGCTTCCAGAACCCAGCAACAGGTCCAGAATTACATTCCTCCCACTTATACTACACATCTGTCCCATTCGTTCCACTGTAGTTACCAAATAATTCATCCCAATTACTACATAATATGCTATAAAATGAATAACTGAATAGCAAGCCAATCGTTTCATGGAAATATGTGGTTTTTAAAGGAATTTGTACTGTGCATGGTGGTTTGTTCAATAAGAGTTTCAATGTGAGGCAATTACAAGCCATAACAACAGCTGTATATTCGACATGTAGTGAGTTACCGTATTCCGACATGAGATACGTAAGTGCAAGTCAGATACAAGACAAAACACTGCATAACTAAAGTACAGAAAATGTACTGGGAATAAATCTACTTACTTGGGATAGTTCATGCAGTAAATGGTGTAAATGTCAAAGGCTTCACTCTAAACCACAGGGGGAAAAAATCACACAGATAAATACACAATTGTTAAGCTATTTTAATATCAATATTACAGAGCCTATAGATGACATTTTAAAACTACTTATAACTCATACAACCATGTCATACAACACTGGGGGCTTTCAGATGGGTGAATAATTGGCAGAGGAAATATGGGAGTCATTATAGTAACTTATAGGGTTCAGCAATTAGCATAATGGTGGCGATCTTCAGCTGCAGCTCTTATTATCCATCTAGGACTCAAACCGGCAATCACCCAGCTGCTGGTTTGGAGCCCTGTATCAAAATGTAGACGGCTGCTACCCACATACATTACTATTTTCTTCATCATATTAAGGACATTGTGAGATGTCCTTAATCTGCTTTGGGTACTGCGTTTCACAACTGGGAACTGACGGCCACGTATGGCTTTCTGTACAAGCATGTAAACATGTCTGATTTGTGCTTTATTTGGAGCCTGATGTCCACTTCAGAAATCTTTGTTTTGGAAAAAATACTGATGCCGGATATTTTTTTTTTTACTCAGATCCTGAGAAAATGCCAAATTAGTCCAAATAAGGTCATAAAAATAACCACTGTTCCTGGTACGTACTTGGCATGTACTTTTTAAAAAAAACAACAAATTGATCCTAAAATGTTCCGTTACTTGACTGATTCCTCTTCAGTAACTGCTTTATGCTGGTCAGAGCCTATACAACTAACACTGAACATGACGTGAGAATGAACCATAGCAGGGTACCATGCATACAAACATTCACACCTAGTGGAAATATAATGCGGTCAATCCACCTACAGGCAGGTTTTTTTGGAGGTGGGAAGAAACCGGAGAACCTGCTTGAAACCCATACAGACGCTGGGAAAACAGACAACACTCTGCACAGAGACTGAGCCAAGCTGAGGTTTGAAACAGGTGCCCTGGAGGTACGAGGCGTGCGGTATCACATTGCCACCCACGTTTGGATACTTTCATAACTGGGATGGAAATCCTGATCAAATATGGCCTTCAAGCTACGGTCCCTCTAAGCTGTGTGCGTGCGCGGCCGCACAGACCTCTCGGACCTGCCGCGCACATGATTTTTCAGACCGCGCATTAAATAATTGCTCATAGTTTTTTTTTATTAGACTGATATTAACAATAGTAATAATACACTAAAAAATGTCAATCTGAATGTCAATCTGAATTTAGTGGAGCAGTCTCATACTCAATTTTCATTGCCTGGGTTGTAGACAATGAAGCCAAATACACGTAAGCATTTGTTTATCCCGTGCTCTGCTCAATCTGCAAATCAGTCAATGACCAGCAACAATGGCTAAAAGAAAGACAGGAATGATTTCTTTACAACCTCCAAAGAAAAAGATTAGCTCTACCTTTAAACAAGAGTGGCTAGATGAAATTGTCAAATCAGACACAAGTGATGGTACAGGTAGGACGGTGAAGCTGTCAGACATATTCACATATAAACAAGCTAGTGGAGTCGTCTGTAAAATCTGCATGGAGGCTAAAATGAAAGGGTAAATATAAATAAAGACATATTGCCAATGTGATTATTAGCATGACAATCAATTACTATCTATTATGCTGATCGCATACTGTACAGTTCTCGAAGCCTGCTCATAATGCTGAAGCATGCCGCTCAGACACATTTCAATTTGCTCAGTCCTGAAAAAAATTAGAGGGAACATTGCCTTCAAGCATTTATCATAAAGGGCATATCTGATTTGTGCTTTATTTAGAGCATGTTGCCCAGCTCAGAAATCTTTGTTTTGCACTGGTAATGGCTTAATCCAATGTTCTGTACTTAACTAGGAACTAATTAATCCCCTCCAAAAAAGTGCTCCATTCAGCAAGAAGAAAATATGCCCTTAAATCCTGGGAAAGTGGTCAATCCCATCAGCAAACAGAAAACATTTATTTAAGTTTTTTTTTGCCCCCCAAGACTTCATAATACGAAAGAAAAAAAAGAACAGTGGCATATCTTCAATCCTTTACTAAACACAAAGATGGCTTTGTCTGGGCTCCCATGCCACCCAGGTCTGGTCAATAGCCTGTCGCTGTAGCGTGGAGTGGGTCAGTGAAAGTGACTGCAAACCCCCTACGCTGACACACATGCACATGTTCAAAGGTCAGCGCAGTTTGCTGATATGTTTGGGATTTGTTCACAACGCCCATCTGTCTTTCACACAAATACCTCACAGACAATATTCTGCTGTCGTGCCTCTGCTACACTGCCAGGCATATGGCACTTTCCCACAGCTGTTTTTATTTATTTATTTTTTTTTTTTTTATGACAAGTTTAACAAAAGCTGCGTTTAAACAAGCAATTTCGCCAATCCAAGGGAAACATAAAACATTTGAGGACAATTTAAATCATAGACCTCATTTCTCCTTTGTGGGAGTGAAATAAAAAAAACCCAAACACTCTTTTCTTTGCTGTTTGCAGGAGACTAGCTTCATGTGACAGGTTACAGATTTACACGTGGATGATTTTGTACTTCTGATATCATTTAACAGTTCATCAAGACTTCACTGTTCTTTACTTACCCTCTCCACAAAACATTCGGCTATAGCGGCTGCATCAGGGCTGCGTTCCAGATCTTCCAAAAGCTCGCTGTTGACAGAGCAGATACTTTAGTCACGACTTGATGTGATTCACAAAGTGAAAGCCCAATTTCATATTCTCACAAATACAGTATATCTCAGAAGTAAACAAGTGAAAGATAAATGTTTCAAACGTCATAGAACATGGACGTCCTATGGATTTTGTTTTTCCTCGGCAAGGATTTGGGACTTGTTTGAGCAGTGTTATTCTCCTTCTACGGAGACATCTGGGACTGGTGTTTGAAACGGATGATGCTGGCTACAGTAAACCCCAATCCCTGTCTCCGTTTCCACATAGCGTTCATTTGTTTCTATTCCATCGGTTTGACCCCGATATCACTTAAGAGCACACAGATGGAATGCATCTTATTTTGGCTCGGATACCAACCCCCATCCCATTTCCCCCAGATCCCCACAGCAGACCTTACAGACATTGAACCCACTTCTCAGGATTTTCCTGTTACAAGACCCCTGGACCAGAACGCTAAATAATTCGGATCGTGTGCATTGCCCAAGAGTGTGCCTGTGTGCGCAGCTCACTGTGTTTTTTCCCCCTTACTAAGATGTCTATAGCTTCATCACAACACATACATAGATAAATATGCTTCCTGAGAACACAGTATGCATGAGTTATAGCTTTTAAATAGCAGTGAGCAGAGCGAACGCAAAGGAGAACTCCTTACAGTGACTGAATGAATCAAAACCAGCAGGCGTGGATTATCTTGCACAGCATGGTTGGCAGGACGGTAGGGTTCCTTTTTTTTAAAAATTTTTTTTTTTTATGTTTTGCAAAACAAACATATGAGTCAGACATAAAACAGAAAAACTGGGATTTTTCACTTGATCTCCGGGGGCTTTGGTGTGAGGTTTGCAACCCTTCCCTTGAAGATCTAACGAGAGTTTGGTGAGAATTTAGCTGACTGAATAAACTGGACTCCATTCAATTCATCAGCAAACTTTGAACTATCGTCACTAAAAAGGCCTCACGCTACTATAGTGGTCAGTCTGTGGGGAACCCTCCCTGATGCTCCAAAGAAAACAACGTGGTGCTATGTAAGTTCTCTGATCACGCCTACATGTGGCCGAGGGGAAAAGTTCACGGGGAAAACCGCTGCGCTCCGGCTTTCAGCATCTTTCCCTCCTCCTCTGGAGACAGAGCACGTTTCACAGCTGCCCTTTGTGGTGAGGGGGCTTCACTTTAGTTATAACAAAAGTGGAGGGGAATTTGTGCTGGCTGTCTGTTGTAAAGCACACGAAGGAGCTGGCTTTTTCCTAAGTGCCATTTATGGTTTGCGATGCTTGAGGCTTGGTTATAATAAAGAGGCAGAACAAAACAATATTGTTTATGCAGCTTGGCAGCATGCATTTTTTTTCCCCAGAACAAAGATGTCCTCATGTACTAAAAAGCTAAATAAGACGTATACTTTTGTGATCACAGGCCATGCATCGACTTAAGTTCAGACTCTGGTAGCAAAGATGGATATAATAATGACCTGGCTCGTCATCCAAAAACTTGGCACTAAAAATCAGAGGAAAGTGTTGGCTCATTTGAGCCAAAGACTTAAGTTATGCTTGTTACATGCCTGCTATTACTCTTCCATGCTGTCAGTCGCAAAACACTTACATAGACTCTTAACACCAATAGAAAAAAGCAGGCCAAGTACTGATCAGATCTTTAAATGTGTCAGAGTTGGTTAATAAAGCATATAGTAGAATGAATCATGGTTGCAAAAACCACATGGTTTCCAAAAGTGCTGTTATAGAATCCTTATGTGGTGAAAGAAAGTAGCCTGGAGAACCGAACACTGGCAGAGTTGGGGGGGGGGGGGATGCTGATAATCCCTATTTCTACCTCCTATAGTTAAAAGCAGGATCAGGAAAGGGAGTTACCTGCAAGGGACCTTAAGTCCAAAAACTCCCTTCCTTGCCTTCATTCCTTCCATCTCCAAATTAACCTCTTCCTATATTGTTTTTAAGACTTACTTGGCTTCTTACTGTATTCCTTTACTCAGCCTACTGTCATCTGGCTTCTTTCACACTTTCCCAACACTTGTCTGCTAATGCAGTTAGTGTGATATGTACAGGGGGAAAATGTCCATTTTATTTAAGTATTTTTCACTGTGCTCATATATTTAGCAAAAGTGTCAAACTTTAAGTTGCCCCGCAGACACGATTCCATCCAGAGGCACTCGCTACTGCTCCGTTTCTTGGTTTGGAGTGATAATTCTTCTTTAAGGGACACTTAGTCTCATGACCTGGACTCCAGGCTTTGCTAGCGAGTGTCATACTTTTCTGTCACTAAACATGGCCAAGGACAGCTTACTTTCACAAGAAGGGATGTTTGACTTACATTGAAGACTATGGATCACATTTACCTGCCACTGTTTCACATGAAACTGTAATAGGAGGGAGAATCAAAAAGTACATGCAAAATACATTTAACCCTTTCAGGCTCAAATTAAGTTTTAGTAACAGGAAATATCTGATATTTTAACTGTTGCAAATCAGCAACGCCTGCCTTGAGAGGGTTAATAGCTTTAATAGAAGTAACTGTGAGAAACCAAACATATCACTTTTTCAAATAGTCCCCGTGCAAGGCAGCGAATTTGTATTCCAGTCAGTTATCTTCTGTATTCCTCTAGAATAGACGTTTTCCGGCTGCTCCTGAAGCCAGGTGAGCACCGCTTCCTTTACTTCAGCATCAGAGGTGAATCTGTGACCGCGCACCGCCTCCTTCAGTGGACCGAAGATGTGATAATGGCTCAGCACCAGTGGCAAGAAGGGTGTGGATGATGTTCCAACCAAGCTGTTGCACTGTCTCTACTGTTGCTGCTGCGGTATGAGGACGTGAATTGTCATGGTACAGCATTCCTCTTCTTTTGCTGCGAATTGCAGGTTTAAGTTAATTTCGCAGCAATGCAAATGCGCTTGGAAATGTGTCAGAATAGACCCCTTGATGTCCCAAAAGAACGTTAGCACGATTTTTTTGGTGCAGGGCTGACTTTTGAATTTCTTCTTTGCTGGAGATGATGGATGTCTCCACTCCATGTTTTGGTGTTTGCTCTCTGGGTTATGTAATTTAAAAATCACCTTTACTTTTTGATGTTCCCTAGTATTTCTGATCCAGTGACTATACTTTACTCTAAAAAAAAAAAGCTCGTTGTGTCTTGGTGTTGAAAAGTTGTCTTGTGCATACAAAGCTGGCCAGTGTCTCCAAAGGTGCAATGATCCAGTCACAATGAAACCTGGAAGATTCTGAAGCTTGTAGCCAGAAAAGTGTACAAACAATCAGCCCCTTTCGGAGCTACAGGTGAAGTTTCTAAGGTTGAAAAACACCAAATCTACACAGCTCTGTTTCTGTAAAATCATATAAAAAATAGAACTGGTGTGGGAGTGTCTGGGAAATCCTCCCATGTCTGTTTAGCAAAGGATGCTGCTTAACATGGGTCCTTCCTGAAACTTGGGAAAAGTGCCACTGTGGGCATAATATCAAAGCCATGCAAAAGATCAAGAACTCACATGAAGGAAGACATGAGAAAAAGGCCAAACGGAGGTCTAGATTTCGCTTAGTTGAGGAATCTGTCTTGGTGGTTCCAGTAAATGTGCCCTTCTGACCCCTGGCTGAGAAATACTGTGTGGTTTTGAGGGTGGTGTATGTTCTACATGCCTATGTTAGGTGGACCACATACTGTATCTCTCTTGTAATCACACATAGACAATATATTGCATTTATAAAGTTACTGATAGGATTCATTCATTCAGTTCATAGAATGTATGGACTAAACATGCAATCATTTAATCAGCCTATGTTTTTAAAACAATCCCTGGAGTTAGGGTTATGCTAGGGTTGGGGTTAAGGTTAACACATATAAGGTTCAAAAGTTGCATTTTTAACCTTGCATGGAGTTTGAGATCATGATGAACATCTCCTCTACAAGTGAATATTGAAGAGCTTGGCTTCAGACAAATGACAATCCATAGGAGGAAAACTTGTAAGGAAATCTTTGTGAAAAGAGACTTTCAGCACTTAGTTCATTGCGTGGTGTATTGCTGAACACCAACATTGCGGCCTGATGAATAATCTCCAAATACAGTACCATGCAAAATCTTAGGCACCCTGTTTTTTTTAGTACAAATTTTATTACAGGTATTTATTTTTCTCATTTCTGCATTACTGAGTCAGTATGAAATTTTTTTTTTGATGTCCAGACATTACTTTAAAAAAATAAAATAAAATAATTCTTTGTATATGAAAAGTTTTGTACATCAGTAAAGAATGCAACCTATTACATAAGGGAGCACTTTTCAGAGAAAACACAAGATGAGGACTCCTGGGTTTTTGCATTCAAAAAATGAAGTAAGTTCACAAGTCAGTCTCCAGAAGAGCAGTGTGGCAGAAAAACTTGCCACCTCATTTCCTTATGAAGCTGTACACATTGTGCCTGGGATTACTGTTTAAGAAAAAAAAAAAAAAAAAGCAAAGGGTCGTCACACCAAATATTGACTTTGTTTAGTTTATTACTGTCTCCTGCATGTTGTAGTATTTTTCCTTTAAGTGGAAAGATTTAATTTAATCATTTTTGAAGTCATTTTTACTTTGCAGCATTTCCTTCCACGTGCCTAAGACTTTTGCATGCTACTGTATGTCGCAGAAACAAGGACTATACCTAAGAGTGTTTATTTAGCACTACGTTTCCATTTTCTCTATTCTGGGTTCAAAGACATGAATTCAGAAGGTACTAAATATAACTTGCACTGCTACGTTGAGTGGGCTATGAGCTCAATCTAGGAATTCACATCAATATAGTGCTGCAATATAACAGATATGATGAGTGTGGGAAGAGACAGCAGGCTGCTCGCCTGCCTGTGCCTTCACTCTCGGACAGGCCATGTGTGGAGTATTCACTACAGAGGCCTGGAGTGCTACCTCAGAGCCTGACTGCTTTGGCTCCAGGTAGCATGACATCTGTATGAACTGACTGGTGCCAAGAAAAAGATACAACAGCATTGTGAGTGAAAACAGGGACCTCTTTCCATAGAAATGGATAAGACAGAGAAATAAAATCTAAACTGTGGGAAAAAAAAAACAAGGTCAGCCTTCCACTCTAAACAATTATGGAGAAGAATGAGGAACAAATCTGTGCTGAAGCAGAACTGCGATTAACCCTCAGTCCTTTACACGCAAATAAAATTTCTAAAAAGCCACAAAGTGCCTGAGGAGGGAACAAAAACCTGGCTCGAACGCACGGCATTTTATAGATATGACCGTACAATATGTCTCAAATACGCCCAGGACTTTTGTACCATTTTCTGTTACCACATAGCGAAGCAGATTTCCCATGGGGCCTGCTGGAGAAACGTCATGTTAAATTTCAGCATTTAGTAATGTCAGAGGAGGTCCTGTAATGAAAAAGGCCTGGAATGGACATGAGAGAGTGAAATTTGCAAACACAGCCCTCAGCAGGAGAGGTCCTGGAGTGACGAAATGTAAGAGGCATGAGGATGCTTCCTCGAAAGACATTACAAATATCCTAAACATTTCAATCAAAGTGCAGCTGGATACATGTGACTTCTGGTGACTGGTGCAAGGAAGCATCCGATGAGCAGAGTTTATAGTCAAGGCTTCATGTGAAGCTAAAATGAAACAATAGCTGTGGAGAACATGTTTGATCAAATAATGATCACTGACGCACACAGCCTCCCATTACCTCTTCTCTAACAGCCGGAAGGGATACAGAGAGCCATAAAAATAGATGCAAAAAATATAATCAGTGAGTGTGTGTTTTGATCATTCGATTTCCGTTTCAAAAAGAAAACCGCCTTTTGTCTTTTTTTGTTGTTTTTCTTGGTACACGCTAAAATATGGAATGAAATTTTAAAACTATTGACTAGTTTTTAATCGTTTCCATTTGTTTCACCATGCAAAGTCTAAAAATCAAATATTCATTAATCCAGTAATGAAAAAATGTCCACTACAGTGCATGACAGTAGGAACAGAGTCAGTCTGTGAGTACAAATAAGTTATTCTACAGACTGTTATCTGGCTGAGATGTGAAAAGGTTTTTTTTTTTTTGGTTTCACAATGGAAAGCAGCTCTGTTTTCACAAAAAAAAGGATGATTAAAATGGGACCTAATTACGTGGAAATAAATTTTGGGTGAGTAAAATATTCTTAAAGATGTACTATGCAGGATTTTGAAGATATCTAGTCGTGCAAACGGAGTATACATTCCACAATACATGTATGGAAGTCATAAGTCTGTTTTCATTAGTGTATAATTACCTGTAACTACCTTTTGTAAGCTATCGTAAGGTGGATATTTACATAGGGTGCAGGCACACCTCAAGGCAACCACCAGGTCGCTCCGCTACAGTAGCACAAAATGAACAAAACTCTAGAGAGCATTTTTACAAGCAGAGGCATGATTCCAGAAGGAAGCATTGGAAGAAAGACAGAGAAGAAGAAATAAAGACAAGGTAGAAGAAATAAGAGGAATTAGTGTTTACTGGAGGTGGTTTGAGGTCCCAAATTAAAAAAAAAAAAAAACAACCCGGAGGATCATACTTATTATTTAGATCAGAAAAAGCAAGAGGTTGTGAATGTAAGTAATTAAAAATACGCTACAGGCACCTGATAGCCACCATACGTTCATGGTTGGAAAGGAAGGGGTAATGGAGGTGCTTTCAGGTGGTTAAATCCTACACAGTGGACCTTTAAGCAGCTGATTTTTCCAGGTGGAATATCATCCTCTTTTATGATCACAATCTTACTATTGTTATTCATCTTCTGCCGCTTAATCCTGTTCAGGGTCGCGGGGGGATTCTGGCGCCAATCCCAGCTGACATCGGGCAAGACACACCCTGGGCGGGTCGCCAATCCACCGCAGGGTGACACACAGAGACAGACAATCATTCACACTCACATTCACACCTATGGGCAATTTAGAGTAGCAAATTAGCCTAATCCCCTCTGTACATGTCTTTGGACTGTGGGAGGAAACCGGAGTACCCAGAGGAAACCCACACGAAC
>JAQLOM010000003.1:16722560-16739093 GCA_030068315.1 Chrysichthys thysi
TCAAATATGGCTTCCTTTTGGCATGATAGAGCTTTAGTTGGCATCTGCAGATGGCACGGCGGATTGTGTTTACCGACGGTGGTTTCTGGAAGTATTCCTGGGCCCATTTAGTAATGTCATTGACACAATCATGCCAATGACCACAGGCATCCAGTAAATGTCTTTGGCCTTGTCCCTTACGCATAGAGTTATCTCCAGTTTCTCTGAATCTTTTGATGATGTTATGCAATGAAGATGATGAGATTTGCAATTTGATGTTGAGGAACATCGTTTTAAAAGTATTCCACAATCTATGTACTTTGTACTTTGTACTTTGCAATCTATGTAATCATGTACTTTGAAAGCCTTTTAGTTTTCATTTTATTCAACTTTAAAGAACGTCCCAATTTTTCTGGAATTCAGGTTGTACTTTAAAACTGTACAGAACAAAGTAAATGTACTTTGTTCCTTCCCACCTCTGGATAATTTCTAGTGTTTAATGCACACACTTTGTCTTACATGTTAAGCTATGAATGTTTATATGAACTATTCCATATATGCATGAAGCTTCAGATTCTCACACGTGTTTAAGGGCAGGCGGGCATGGCATACTCATGTACATGGAATGCCAAACATCTTTGCAGTTAAAGAGGCAGCTGGTATGGGAGCTAATGCTAAGAATCTACAATTACACTAATGTAGGATGAAAACCAGATGACCATGGGCTATGACAACATGCTAGGGTTACCATGGTCAGGGTGAACAAAGACTACACGCACACATACACACACGCGGTCTACTAGTAGACAGAGCTACGGAAACCTGTGACTTCTCTGTAAACGCCATGTTTCTAACACTGTGTTTGAAACACAAACAGTGAGCTCTAGGATAAACTTCTGTCACATTTTTCACCAAAATATATTAGGTCAGGTTTCAGGATTTTACTCTGAAGACTTCCTCTACAAATCCTCTATTCTGCTAATTTACACTAACTTCACACTTCTCTATCTGGAACCAGACTGTAATGTAGAGTTTCAGTGAAAGCTACAGTTTGCATTTAGGTATGTGTCTAAAAACTGAAGTGCATTGCAGTGGCCGGTTGGTTGGACATGACTAGGAAATGAGCTAATGGCTCAGTCTTTATGACCTACTTTCAGCTGCCTCAGCTTGCAAAGACAATGGCACAAACCCAGCATACTGTGCAGCTCCCCATGTCAACCTCCCCAACATACACACTCTCACGCACTCTTACAAGTGCGTCTCTTACACTTTTGTTTTTAACAGATATGAATCAGGAGCTGTGCAACCTGTTTATTACGTGAGAGAAATCTATCCATGGAGTCCACTAAATGCATGATTTAACACAGCATCCTTGGTTCCTGTGAGCAAACTTTGATTGTATCTGCATAAAATAAGAGACCAGCTGTGTTATATTTCGTAGCAGGATGGGACTCATCATCTCAAGGCAACTGCTGGTGTCAATTCCCAGCATCTTTTAAAACAGTAGGAGAAGACTGCAAACCATAGGCAAAATCATTACTGCCGTTTTATTATCTACTGGCAGGAGGAGCGCCTTGCCCACAGCGCCCCCTTGTGCTGCAGAGGTTAACATATTAAGGCCTGCAAGTTCTCGCTAAGGGCCACAACCCAGCAGTTTTCCATCAAAACCTTCAAGTGTTCACAATACCAGTTCTGGACAATGTGCTTTGTGTACGTTGGATTTAATGTACCCAACAATTATGGTTAGCATTATATAATAATTAAATAATTATGTAATTACAAATAGGAGGCATGGTGGTGCAGTGGGTAACGTTGTCACCTCAGCTCCAAGGTCGGTGGTTTGATCCAGAGCTTGGGTTCCTGTTTCTGTGCATGTTCTCCCTGTGCCCCTCACCTGTGGGGTTCCACCAGGTTGCCCGGTTTTATCCCACTGTCAAAAACATGCAGGTAGGCAGATTGGCTAGATTATGCCTAAAATGGCTAGATATGTTAGACTGCTTGTAGGCGGTGTAGGTATATGTGTATGGCACCCAGCAATGGACTGGTGTTTCATCTGGGGTGAATAATTTCACATGCTTAATTGAACTGAGTGTGTTTTAGCAAGGAAAGTGTCATGGTCAGATTCATTCTACTGTACAGTCCCCTCTGAAAGTGTTTAACAGCAAGTCCAATTCGCTTTCTCTGCTATACACTGAAGACATTCAGGTTCATCAAAAGATCAATATGAGACACAGGATCAGCTTTTCAGGTTCTATTTCCTGATATTTACATTTAGATGTGTTAAACATGGCACATTTGGTGGCAGACCACACAATTTTAGGTGAGCAAAAGAATAGGAACAGATGATCTTCAAGTAAACTAAAGCAAATAACAGTTAATACTTGGTGGCATATCCCTTGCTGGGAATAACTGCATAAAGCCAGTGACACACTGATATCACCAACTGTTGTTTCTGATTGTTTTGCCAAGCTTGTACCACAGATTCTTTCAGGTCTTTGTTTTGGGGGGTTTCTCCCTTCAGTCTCCTCTTCAGGAGGTGAAATGCATTCTGAATTTGTTTTAGGTCTGGCGATTGACTTGGCCAGTCTAAAACCTTCTACTCTTTCTCCTGGTGAAGTCCTTTGTTGTGCTGGATTTGTGTTTTGGGTCATTGTCTTGCTGCATGATGGAGTTCCTCCTAAATAGACTGGATGCATTTTTCTGTAAATTGGCAGAGAAAAGGTTTGTGTAGACTTCTGAATTTATTCTGCGGCTACCATCATGAATTACATCATCAATAAAAGTTAGTGGGCCTGTTCCAGGAGCAGACATTCAAGCCCAAAGCATGATACTACCTCCACCTCAAATGAACAATGAGCTTGCATGTTTTGGTTCATAAGCAGATCCTTTCTTTCTCCACACTTTGGCCTTTCAGCCAGGCCAGGTAGAGGTTACACTTGGCTCCAGAACCTTTGTGGTTCATCTCTGTATTTCTTTGTGAATTTCAATCTGGCCTTCCAATCCTTACTGCTGAGGAGTGGGTTGCATCTTGAGGTGTGGCCTCTGTATTTCTGCTCACAAAGTGCTCTTTGAACGATGGACTGTGATACCTTCACCTCTGCCCTGTGGAGGCTGTTGGTGAGGTCACTGATTGTTGTTTTTGGGTTTTTCTTCACAGCTCTGTTTTTTTTATCAACTGCGGCAATCTGTTGAATACCTGGTTGTTAGAACACCTGTGGTTTCTTTCTTTTTCAGGGCATTTCAAATTGTTGTATTGGCTATGCCCGATGTTTGTGCAATTACCCGATTTTCAAGAATCAAGGATCAATTTGCTTTTTTTTTTTCTCAGCTTCAAAATTGCTTCTTCTTTCTCCCATAAGCATCTCTCTGATCTTCTTGCTGGTTTATCAGTCTCAAACCAGGAGCAATCAGAACTATTTATTGTTTAAACAAATCACGCTAACAGAGCACACAAAACAACAAGAAACACCCATCAGTCACGTGTTACAATAGTTTTTTTCACTTGAACAATGGGTTCAAACAAAAGGCACCATGTTCTAAGTTGTTTAATAGCTCTAGATGTAAATGCATGTCAGGAAATGAAACTGCAGTTCTGATCTGTTGTCTCATATTTGTCTTTCAGTCTCAAACTCAAATGTCTCCGAGTATAACAAAAGCAATAGAAGCAGCCATGCTGTTCCAATACTTCCAGAGGGGACTGTATACAATTGAGTGCAAAAATTTGCACACCCATGGGACATTATGAAGTAGTCCAATACATTTTATTTATAGTAATAAGATTTATTGGTTTCAAAGTAGCCTCCAACTTCTTCTGTATCCTCTTATGAGCTTTAACAGATTCTGCTTTTTCAATTTCAAATCAGGTCTGGAAACTGAGGAACATGGCAAAACTATTGCCTGTTTTCATTGTCTTTTTGCAGGATACACATTTTCCACCCACAAACCATGGCTTTTGCATTTAACTGCATGTTTTTTGACATACGTACATGCAACCCTTTAACAAAATCAATAAATTATGTTAAACCCAAAATCCCAGTATAGAAACAGTATATAAATATTCATCATTTAACCACTAAATCTGTACAAAAGCGACAGATGAAAGAAAAAAAAAAAAACAGTGGCTGTTGGCCATGAGGGTTCCCTGAATCAGTTGGTAAGTCTGAAAATGAAGTAAATCATATGCAAAAGCCTACCCAGTCACCAGATCCCAAACCAATTGAAAACATGTGGAAGATTTTGGACTGATATTTTATACAGTGCTTTCCACGACCGTCAACTGAGGGAATATCTTTTGGAAGAATGGTGTTCAAACTTCCAGTACAGATTTAGAGACCTGAAAAACCTATGCCAAGGTGTACTGAATACTTGGCCTAATACACTTTGTTGTTTATCAAGTCTCTAAAAGGTTTAGACACGCATTTTGCAGGAAAGATTACACCAATTAAAATGTTCATCCTTTAATAGCCTGCATCTAGGACTAACTGGAAGGATGAGAGAATTACCATGCTTACTTTTACGAGCAACACACTATAAATAACACGCATATCATCAGAGTATTAAGTCAGGTATTTCCTTTATTGTTATAGGTCACTAATTTCAAATTAGTTTCATTGAATGTTTCAGTTGAACACTTCCACTTCCAAGAGATGATGGAATATTACTCATAAAACAGAGCTGACGATCTTGTTACATCTCAGTGTTTTATTTAATAAGTAGGTTAGGACACAAAACAAATTTATCAAAAAATTTTTTTTACAAAATCAGTTTAACTATCAGTCCAGTACCAGGCTCATTATTGCGTATATAATATTAAGTTGTGCTTGATGCATTCAGTAGTTCAACCATTGTAGTTATTTATGTGAGAAACATAACATATATGCTAAGAATCCAAAATTTCATATTGGTTAGATTTCTTAAAATCTTTTAACTTTCTTGTAATACACATTTTTGTGTTATCCACTCACCACCTGACTGAGTCGTTGCTGAGGATTTTTGTTTTGCATATACATTCACATTGTAGCCGTTTTCACTTTAGTGGAATATCTGAAATAGGTGGAGTGTACCATCAAACTAAGAGAGTGGTGTTATATAATCGCATTTCTATCTCAGCATTAATCATATTCAGAATATTGACGTTCATTCTGTTTTTAGTACGTTTCACTTTATTTAAAAGATAATGATTGTGTCACTTATTGTAAAATTATTTTATAAAGAGTATATCATTTGTGTAATCACCCAGAATGATGGAATAAATTTAAAAAAAGAAAAACTTAAAATCCCTTCATGTTTTCGGGCACACAAATCAAAACAGGAATGAGGGAATGCAGTAATGAACGCTCTAAAAAATGTGCCCATTTTCCAGTGTACACCCAGATTGAGAAACTACATTAAGAGCACACAATTTTTTTTATTTGCTCATATGCTGATTAATTTCCCTCACCACAGAAGGCTCCAAGTTCAATGCTTAAAGTTCCAGTGTTTTAAAGAACCAAGTTTCTCTCACTTGCATGCTACATAAAGAATCATAAAGCTGGTATGTTGGTGTAGTTTCATGTATACAGGACATTTCCCCACACACATACTTATAACCACTGGGTCCAATATTATGCCATTGCACTAACATCCTACCTTCTCAAAGCTTTCCCCAAACCCTAAATGTGTGTGACAGGCTGTGAGTCGGAGTGTAGATATTACATATATATATTTATATATTGGTGCTCAGTAGCAGAAACAGGAAAAGAGAAGGAAAAGGATTTAGTGGGAGTCACTGTAGGACGACTCCTCAGGTAGTAGCTCTTGCTTGTCATCCAGGAGCAGGAGGTGCTGACGTCTCACACGGCGCACTGAGATCAAGAACAACCCAGCAAGCAGTACAACTGACATGATGGCCAGTGTGGCGACTAGGAAAAAGGCTGAGAAAAGAAATCAAGAAATGAATGAGGAAAATGGATTTTAAGAACGGTCACAAAATTTGAAAATGCAAGTACATAATTCTCAAAAAGATCTGTTCGGGCGGTCTTACCTGGAGTCCAGCGAGACCTCTGGTCTCCATGCTCATCAAATCCCCCTACAGTAACATTGCATACTGATGATCATATGACAAAAATACAACAGGCAGACAACCACTATTTAGGTTTATACAGGTTTGCTATCCAGTACAAAAATTCCTTTTGAACTGAGGATTCATATGCAAGTCCATGCACCATTTTTGTACATGCTGGTTTCCAAAATGATAGGCAACCATGCTGTTTAATATTATTATTCATATTATTGTTATTACTGTTATTACTTTCCCTTTGCTACCACAACACTAGCAGTAAAGAATAGCACTTTCACATTCCATTACCTCCACTGAACAAAGTAATCCTTTCCCTGCCATCACAAATCTTACCCAACAGGATGGAACACAAGTTGAACCGATCGTGCTACGTGGGATGAGGCACTGAGTTCCAGTAGCTTCCAGATGCTGGTCACACCTAAATTTATGTTACCTTCGAGTTCAAGTTTAATAACAGTGATGAATGCTGCGGTTTCCTAATCTTGGTCCTGGAGTACACTGCACATTTAGTTGTTTTCCCACCTCTAACTCACCTCACTTCTTTTTCAAATTCTACTCAGTGTATTAAAGGATTTTCTCTGTAAGAAACAAGCCTAGAAGTCTTGAGGTTAGAAACAAATATCTGGGTGGCTGGCTGGTAAAATTGGGATAGCAGGGCCAAGCACTCCCTCTCTTACAAGCTAAAATACACAAATCCACATGATTTATTTGCTGTTAGCACATAATCTAAATGATTTTTAAATTTGGAATTTTTTTTTTTTTTTAAACTTTTGGAGACCCAAAAAACAGCAGCAGCACCACCAACAATGGTCATACGCAGAAATACACAGAATGATATGAAGTGGAGGCTGGGGCCGATTTCTTTCAAGGCCAGACTGATTCATCCCATACTGCTGACCATTGTGTTAAATGATTATAGCTGGGGAAATGCCCTAGTGCTAACTGGCGCAAATTTATATAAGCCATCATTAAACAGAACTCCTTTCCAAGGTAATATCACCTGCTTCATAGCCTAACTGCCATGCTTCATTTAAACCCTGTTAAACTGTTTACAGAATTTATTCAGCGCTGTATAAAATCTCCTCCTACCGTCTTTCCCAGCACAATTGGACATGCATTCCTCTGGGGTGCTGTAACGGTTCTTGTTGCCTCTGCAGCCTCCATAGATGAACTCCTGGCAGGACTGAGTACTTTGCTCAAAGTAGAACATCCGGAAAGCAGCACGGCATGGCCCAGAGTCAGATGGCACAACGCAGGCCGCTGTGTAGCGCACAGTGTTTACTTATGCTATTAAAGCAATTCATTTTCATTCACAAAACTGAAACTGAAATTGTCCTTTGATGAAAATCGCATGTTACCTTGGTATTCCGCATTGCCAGAATCAGGTGTTTTCTTGGATCCCCCATTTTTCACTACAAACAGAGGATATGGCATTATGAACCCAATCCACATTCAGGCTCAATCCCAAAATAGCTTTTGTACAGTTTTCTGGCCACAAGCTTCAGAACCTTAAAGGGTGCAGTCTGGCCACCTTTCGCACTTCTGTGTACTGGTTTCCAATAAAACTTTGAAACATAATGACCTTTTCGAAGTAAGATAAAGTCACCAGACTGAAATGCCATGTCAGTTAACAGTGATGAAACGCTTCAAGACTCTGGCTTGCAGGACTAAACAGTAGGAAACCGCCAAGGGTTGGGCATCAGGTTATAAATGCCATAGACATACCTGTGCAGGTTTTCATGCACTCCTCCTCAGAGTTATAGTTGTTCCCATTGCCACCGCATCCACCGTATACGAAGGGTTTACATGCGCCACTTGTGTAGTAGAAGCGTGGGATGGAGGCCCTGCATAGCCCTACCTGTGGCTTAGCCTGGCACTTATCTGAAAATAAGACAATTAAAACACTGTTACTACCTGCCACACCAAACAAGGGGCCTACAGTCCCCACTTACAAATAACTTAAAATTAAGGGTTAGTAATCAGTGGGACTGATATGAGTCTTTAGCATCCTTTAGCCAAATTAAAACCTTTCATTTAAGGTGTTGGCTCACCTTTCCCAGAATCCAATTCACTGTTTATGTTTTGAAAGCATGTGACCACTACCTACAAGTTCTCTGTGTAGCAAAACCTCCACAAAATCACTTTGGTTCACACCTTTGGAACCCACATGGAAACTTTTCTTCATCTACGGGTCATGCGTGGAAGCTTTGACCAAAATATGCTTATCTTATTTTGAGATAAGCACCCGAAAATGGAACGGATCGATCGAAAGAAAGATCGGTTGTAAGAAACACTTTGACAAAATATCTTGTACCGGTAACCAATCTAACCTCTATGGATTACATGTAACCAGATTGTTGCACATGGTGCAGAGGATTCTGGGTAGGGTGAGCCAGGTCCCTTAAATTTCCTGCTAGGGGTCAGTGCCTAAAAGAAAAATTACAAGTCAGTGAGACTGTAGAGAGAGAATGAATGAATGAATAAATAAATAAATAAATAAATAAATGAAAATAATAATAATAAATGAAATTTTAAAAAGGCAAACACACCTGCATACTCATCTGCTGTCATTTCAGGCTGGGAAGCTTCAGAAGGTTTAGCTGAGGATGCAGACAAGAGATCAGGACAATTCAGCCCATGTGTACTTATGCTAATATGATACATTTCCAATAGTATTTCATAGCTTTATCAAACTGAAAAAAGAAGAAAAAAAAAAAAAGAGGCAGGCAAATCTACTAAAAATATACTAGAGGAGACATGCAGGTTTATTTCCACACAAGCAAACCTCAATGGAAGCGCTATTACACAAGAAGAAAAACTACGTTACATGAATGGACAACACATTGAGAGGAAGATGAGGTGGATTTACAGAGGAATTAAATTCTGCAGAACTGTGTGTGTTTTTCCTGAGCTGAACAGGCTAGCATCCATCACTCAGAAGGAAGCTCAATGTGAGATCTCAGAAGCCAAAACATTTAATTCATATCACCATTGGCTCCATCATAGTTATTCTGATGTTATATCAAAAGTCTATCTGGCCATCTTTGACCTTTAGTTTAAATTAGTAGTACATGATAGAAAAGCAATATCGTGGGCTATAATATATATCATAATACAATAATACAATGTTACCTGTGATGTCCTGAGACAAGGCCTTTCTGAGTTTTTGAGATATCGAAGTAACAATAAGCACATCACCTGTACACAGAAAGATTTGTACAAACATAAATCTAATGTGTTCCAAGGAACATCATATTTTCTTTGACAGGTTTGAACTTCATGGCCACACAGAAGCGCATGAGCAATGTTTAGCAGCATGTTGTTGAAGGTCATAAAACAATTATGATATTCAACAAGAATAATTAGACAAACCCCTGTAAATTCATGGAATCCTAAAAATAGCTTAATTTAGTTCATTTTAATTCATTACATTAGGCAGTTAACTGGTGACAGGCAACAGCCAAGATCACATCCAACTGCACGTCATTTAACAGGTTACACTTAAAATGTATAGCTTCAATGGGTTATCAGTCTAAACTGTTAATGAATAAAAGTTCCACACATAACAGTGATACCAACAAGTAATAATGTTGCTTTCAATTAGGAACGTAGACACATTGTGACACGACGCATCATGATTTAAAACAAAAAAGTGTAACAATGAATTGTAGAAATGTAGGATATGGAATGCAGCTGCGCTCTTTGAACACCAGCTGTCCCAACTGTGTTACAACAGTAAGTGTTCCTATTAAAGTGGACAGTGACGAGAGCATGCTTTTTAGACAACATTAAGTCACCATTTGTAGCAATTTATATATTTCATTTTATACAGACTAAAAATGCATGTTTTGCATTATCCAAAAATTAAATTGCCTTTTAGTCATAATTTTTCTTCATTCAAATTTCAGTCGATGCAGTTTAGTGAATCAACTCATGACCAGAGATTCTTACACCACGACCGACAATAAAATTTAGAAAAATAAAATAAACACCCCACACACACACACCTTTTCCCACTGTCCACTACACAATGCGTCATACACCAAAAAACTTAGCTTGTTGGAAATATTCAGTAGATTTAGCCCCCTTTCATCATCTTCTGCCTCACTACTGTTTTTCATGACTTGTGGATGAATCATTCAAACAGTCTCAAAATAAGGGAAAGGGTTAAGAGTGTCCAGAAACCACTCTCAGTGCATTTGTCAAACAGGTTTCTTAAAAAAAAAAAAAAAAAAAAAAAGAGAAAAGAAAAATTAACCCACAACAGAGGTCACTCAACCGGTTGCTCAAAAGCTAGGTGTAATCTGAATCCACCTGTGCCACACTTCCTCCAGTGACGAATGACTCAGCACTAGCTTTGCTTAGACGCCAACAACACAGCATTGTGCAAAGCAGGAAAGAGACAACACACTTTTCGTTGTCCTAGTCCATAATTAACTTGGAAATTTTGTTCTCCGCAAACTTAAAGGGAACTGGACGAACAGACAAAGTAACTGGTTTAGACCGACTCCACATTGTTAGAAAGGTTACTTAAAAAAAAAAAAAGCATTAAATTCGTATGATAAGGCTTTTAAATTGTATCGTCTCCAAAACTTCCCTTTACTTCTCATCAATGAATGCACAGCTTGGGTATGGTCTAATTTACCTTTAACTTGTACTGCGAGTAACTTCACGATAATAACAATCACATTCAATCATTTACAGAAGACTTTAGCAACAATGGAGCTTAAAAAACGAATAAGCACAGTTGTCTGTTATTAAAGTATATATCTGTAGATCCGGGTCCTGTTTTATCTGTTGCTTTAGCCACCTGTTGAACTTTCAGTATTTCTTCATAAGTAAGAATGACAAAGGACTTTTCAAAGTCAGGGGGAAAGAATTAGTAGTGGGTATCTACCTAAATGCCATAAGTGTGAACATACATGTAAAAAGCAGCTAAGCTTCTTAACTAGCTCATTTCACTGAAGAATACAGTGACCGACAGACCTATAAAAAAAGGAAAACAATCAAGCAGAACTTTAGACTTAGATTGTATTTACAATATTTACCAACTACAATGATCAAATATGGAGATATACTAGTTGTAGAAGACTCTTATGGATTTTGCATAACGGGCTTAACTGACCCTGACCACGCTCTTTCTAGGCTGGTCATGACGTCTTGGGGTTAGCCGTTAGGGATTTGTTCCCCTTTTAGTTGTGCTTTGTCATCTCATTTATGGTTAGCTTGTATTTCCATGCTGATTAGCTGAATGTTTCTTCAACAGAATATCACGCTAGGTGTTTTTCTGGCACTTATTCAGTCGGCACTACAACTTTCTTGTCTTCTTGTACCGGACTTCTGCACTTGTTGTATGCACTATAAGCACTCTAAGAATCTGATTGGCACCGAAATTCGAGATGGTACTCATGTTCTTTACTGTTTAAGTGACTAGCAGTTGTTTTTTTTTTTTTTGTTTTTTTTACAAGGTTCACCTCCTCTGAAAGGTCTGCTGATCATCATATTGAGAAGCTGCTTATTTGGGCAGGACAAACAAAAAACCACCTTCTCATACACTCCCAGAGACACACAGGATCTGGGTGGGACTCAATGTATTAGAAGCCTGTTGTCCAGTGAACGTTAATCTTTTACCCTTGTGTTTAAAAAAAAAAAAAAAAAAAAAAAAAAAAAGGGGTAATTTAATCTGCCATAGAAGCCCACAGAAACCACGAGTCAGTGCAGTTCTCTCAACAGTGTGTCTCTGATCTTTAAAGGACTTTCCCATGCAGGCTGTGCTGTCCACCAAAAGCAATTGATTTAAAATGAACGAACAATGCAATACTAGTGTGACGTGATCATATGGTTAGCTAAAATACCAAATTACCCAAAGTGATGAATAATATGGGCACATTTCTAAATTTACTATAGAAGCATTTCATTGCTGCATTTTGCTGAAGTTTCAAGATTGACCCAGGCTTCAAATGTAGTTTAACACAATCCCCCATGATCAGCAGATACCCTGTAAAATCAAATAACTCATGTCTGTCTCACACCATCTCTTACCTCTGAAACAGAAAAACAAAAATTAAACAACTTCACAAAATAAGGTGTGCATAGATATCTGTCCTTACACCGCTTTCCAAACAGACTTTACTGTGGGAAGCGTAAACCCTGTCTAGTGTGCGTCCTGTGTGACAACCGGCTTCTAAATGAAATAAGCGTAATGACAATATTTAAAAAAAAAAAAAAAAAAAAAAACAAAAAAAAAAAAAAAAAAAAAAAAAGGACATAGCCCACAGTGATGTTATAGTATTTATTCAATATTATGATGTCTATCAGTAGACTTGCATTATAGAATAACCAAGTAACATCATAAAGAAGTAAAACTTTGCTGTCTTCGTTGCCATTAAAACATGTGTAATGTGTCGTTCATGGTTAGGATTTCAATTACTCCTGATTTTCAGACAACTATATCAAAGTGTAGAAGAAACATCTCCTCAGCAAAACTGCCAGGATAATCTCAGGTTTCAAAAGTTTTTGACACGGGTTATCCTGTTCTGTCCTTTAACACGAGCAATGTTCCATCACATCCTTAATCATGTCTCGGATTGAACTGTCCTAGATGTTCACAGCTATCACAAGTACTGTTCAGACAGAGCTCAAAGAAATGTGCACGCGCACGCACGCACACACACACACACACACACACACACACTCTCTCTCTTACCTGTTACACCATTACAAGCATTCTGGCATTCCTCCTGTGTTCTGAAGTTGTTTTCGTTTCCTCCACATCCCCCATACACAAACATTTTACAGCTTTGGTTAGTGACATCATAGTAGAATCGGGGGAAGGATGCCCGACAACGACCTACTTCTTTTTCAAAGCGGCAATAAACTGAAATACATATAGAGAAGAGGGTTTTATACATTGTTCTCCTTTAGCCACTAGTGGTTAATCCAGTAGATTTAAAAAAAAAAAAGAAGCAAATACAACCCAAAAACTGTCCATTGTGCATACATTTAAACAAGTGACCCACAGTATGCAAACTTCTCCAGCATGGGTATTTTTAATGGCTTATTTACTTGTCATGCAATATAATTTCCTGTACACACCTTGCAATCAGAAGCTTGTATAAGAAAACCAGTTCATCCAGTAGTTCAAGTGGGAACGAAGAAACACAGCAAGACAAAGGCCAAAAAAAAGGATAAAGCTGCAGTACTGCATTTTTGTGCGTGTGAGATATGGGTACATGTTTTACTTTAACTCAGTTACACCTTGCTGAATTTGTACACTGTACAGCTGCAGTCTGGAGTTTCTGGACTTATTTTAATATTTGTGATTATAATTGCCACAGCTGCAATAGATTAAAAACCTCCTGGTGTCCCCTTTGGCTGAAATAGTGACAGAATGGTCCATTACATTAACAAAAGCATATTTGTTCACTGATTCTCATGAAAATGTGTGTGTGTGTTTTTTTTATTAAATCATTAAAACCTCACTCCCAAACCCATGTTAGAGACAATGATATAGGTTTTTAAACGTCCATCATGTTTGTATATCCTACATGGATTTATACATTATTATTATTATTTCTGAAGACACACATGAGTAAACATACAATATTACTACATTTTTACTATTTTTAAAAGAGTTCAGTTTTTTGCTGTCGTGGTTTTTACCCTGTCAGCAAACCAAACTGTTATTTTTCGTGAAAATCTTTTGCATCTTTAATCATTTCCCTCATTTTATCTTTTGTTAGACTGCGTTGTTATTTAGTAGCCCTAAAGGGTCCTGAATGTAGAATTTCAGCCTGCAGTTTGAGAAACGCAGATTCACCAATAACGTTGTGACATTAAATATGATGAGATTTATGTGGCTCTGGGAGTAGTAAAGGCTTTCTCTGCCTGGACCATAAAACCACCGAAAGAGTGCGACATTCACGACTGGAGCCATGTTTCCCCCACCCCGGTGTTTACCTGTTGAATTGTTGGCGCGGTCAGAGACCTGAGTCTTGAGGTATGTTTTGGAGTGGTCGCTCGCTTCCAAAACACAAACATCGTTGCCGTCTTTCATGCAGTTCACAAGGAAGCACTGGGGTGAGCCATCGGCAGGAGTCCGGATTAGGGCCAGCTGGCAGTTTTCTCGAGCACAACAAGCCTCGCGACACTCATCCTCATCGGAAATGTCGGCCAGGTGAGCTGAATTATCCGCCACCGCGTCCCAGGACTCAGGGCTCAAGCCTTGATTTAGCTTGGCGAACACACATTTTTCCTGCCCGAGAACTAATCCTGCCCCAAGAAGACAGACAACAGCCAAGAAAACCAACCGAGCCATGCCCCACTGCTGTAATTCTGCTCAACAGTTCACTTCTTTTTGCTTTCGTCGCAGTTACAAATCGATGTGTCTGTAGTTCACAGGTGTCTTCCGCTCGATTTACGCAGCAACCACTTCCTGGTACAGTGACGTCACAGTTTGCCTTGATGAGCCTGCTGTTAATGTGGAAGTCCATTTCCGCCACTTATGGGAAAAAAAAAACAAGTCACACAGGCTATCGACTCTGACAGGAGTAGCCTGGCATGAAATATCATAATATGTCGTAATTATGAGATACTGTGTAACAGCTATGACTTACTTAGCCAAAATATTGACTTGCGTTTTCATAATAATGAGGGCATTTTCTCTAAATTGACCCAATATTTCATTATTATTTGATAGAAAGCTATGAGAAATTAGGTCACAATTTTTCATAATTAATCACATTATTGTGAGATTGAAAATCATCATTTTGAGATAGGATCTCATAATAATGTGAGACAAAGTCATTGTTATGAGAAAATGATCTCCTTTTTGTGAGATATGAATTTGTATTATGAAGATATGATTGGGAAAACTTATTAGATGTCAATTCAGTGCTTTGGCAGTACAGTAAATGTCCTAACGGCCATGTCGTTTACATTAAATGAATTGAATTTCACAGAACCAGTTATGATCAGTGAAGCAGCCAACAAGGCGAGCCTTACCCGAATATTAATTAGCCAACTTGTTGAAACGTTTTTTTTTCATGAAACTTGTTGCAACATGTTGATGTTAATTATTTTTTACTTGACTTTTTGTGGAACCGATTTTGGATAGATTTCAGTCTTGTTACATTTGTAATATATGCTACATTTTGTTTATATGGACCCCAGGAAGAGTATGGCGATCCGTATAAAGAATAAAGGCTATTAGCCTACGTCATGATATATAGTAATATGTCATAATTATTGGATACTATACTCATTATGAGGTTGTAAATCATTATTATGAGAAATTAAGTCATGATGATGAGATACTCAGTCAAATCACATTATTATAATACTTAAAATCAATCTAAAACTATATATTCATAGGGAGGATGGCAGGCTGCACTGACTGGGAATCGAACCTGGGTCTCTTATATAGCTTTGCTCTACTTTGCTGGATACCGGAAGTATATTTATGATGGTCTAATTTGGTTTGTCCATGTGAACTCATACTTTATTGGTCTTGAGCCAACGCCCCACGGGTGAGAATGATTGCTCTGCTCACCAAAGCTTACATGCGATTTCACCCTCCCTAAGCCGTCTCCATTCCTTCCCAACAGCACCTGTCTCTATTACACAACAGCTGTTGTACACAAGTGGCATTTAGCGCATGCGCCGAAACTTCCTGTTTTTCTTAGCGAGTGTTAGGCTAAACAACATTTTAGCGGTTTTTGGTTTAGGTTACGGCAACGATATGCCTTTTGGAATGGTAATATTCATGACAACACATACAACCATCACAAATGGGCCCAGTCTACGTGGCGCAATCGCACAAATTGTTAGGGTCACACGATGTCCTACTGCGCATGCGTCAAATGCCCGCGGCCTGAAACTGCTGTCGTGAAGCTGCGCCTCTTCGGCTCTGCAGTCAGACTCTTCTCATCCCTTCTCTGAACCACTCCGGATGCAATATGTTATTGGCCACTAAAGCTTTGTGGCGCTGTTTCCGTCCCAAACTCACCCTTTGTAGTGTACTATGATACCGTGTACGTTGTATATTAATATCATATATTAATATGCAAAGGATTAAGCCTGATGTCTATATTCAGCAATGCTCTGTATATTGAGATCAAAATAAAAATGGTTGTAGTCTGTTTTTAATCTGGATTTAAAAAAAAAAACGTAGCTTTGACGTACATCTAATGAAACCTATGTGGACTTTGAATTAAAGAAGAAACAGCTCATCTTACCTGCTTGTGTGATAATCTATGAAATGTGAAGTTGTCGAATATCACTTCCAGAATAAATCCTGTGTTTAATAGTAGAAAACTAAAAGACTTCCAAAATCACATGAGCCAATATTTTATTCATAACAGAACAGATAAATGTTTAAACTGAGAAACGTTACAATTTTATGCACAAAATGAGCTCATCTCAAATTTGATGCTTGCTACAGGTCTCAAAACAGTTGGGACAGGGGCATGTTTACCATGGTGTAGCATCTCCTCTTC
>JAQLOM010000003.1:16769728-16785675 GCA_030068315.1 Chrysichthys thysi
TATAATTAACATCAGTTTGTGATTCAGATATTTTTTTTAGGCCAGCAGAGAAGGCCTTGCAGGCCCTGACGGTCCGCTACTGGGAAAAGGTTAACAAACTGCCATGACTATTATATTCATATACATATTTAAAGAGTTTGTTCAAATCATTGTGTTTTTATTCAACTACCTTAAGATAGACTGGCAAATTTAGAACATCATCATTTTTGTGGTGTTTCTCTAATGTATTTAAATAATGTGTTCGCACTTAATGCTAGAAAAGGCTGGTTATGAATTTGGAAAATACTGAAGATTTTCTAAACCATGTTATTGTTGCTTTAAGAAATAAACTATAGAATGTCAAAAAGGCCAATGTTTTAACGTGCACTACTGTCAAAGGTCTTGGGCACATGCAAAGAAATGCTAAAAAGTAAAGTAAAAAAATGACTTCAACAATAGTAAAGTTAAATCTTTCCACTTAAAAGAAAAATACCACAACTTGCAGTAAACAGTGACAAACTAAACAAAGTCAATATTTGGTGTGATTACCCTTTGTTTATTTTTCTTACATAGTACTGTAGTCCCAGGTACAATGTGTATACTTTGATAAGGAAATGAGCTGTAGGTTTTACTGAACATCTTGGAGAATCTGCCACAGTTTTTATGGAGACTTTAACTGTTACACTTGCTTCTTTTTTGCCACAAAGCCCAGAAGCCTTTGTTATGTTGGGTTTTTTGGGGAGTTTTTGTTGTTGTTGTTGTTGTTGTTGTTGTTATGTTTTTTTTTTTTTAAAGTGGTCTCTTCCATAATATGTAGCTTCCTTTACTGACATACAAACGTTTTTTCAAATCTGAATCATTTTGCTGGAAAAGTAATGTTTGTTCGTCTTCTACCACTTAATCCTGTTCAGGATCACGAGGGGAAGCTGGAACCAACTCCAGCTGATTTAGGGTAAGAAGCGGGGTACACCCTGAGCAGGTCGTCAATCCACAGCAGGGCCAACACACAGAGACACACAACCATTCACACACACATTCACACCTATGGGCAATTTAGAGTAGCCAATTAGCCTAATCCCCTCTGTGTGTGTCTTTGGACTGTGGGAGGAAACCAGAGTACCCAGAGGAAACCCATACAGACATGGCGCGAACATGCCAACTCCACACATAAGGCCCCAATGTCGACCCTTCCAGGGATCGAACCCAGGACCTTCGGAAAAGTAATGTTTGGAAATCTAAATGTTTTTGTACTTACTCAATAATGCAGAATTCATAAAAAAAATAAAAATAAAAAAAAACGAACAACCATAGGCACACCTATAGGCAATTTAGAATAACTATTTGACCTAATCTGCATGTCTTTGGACCATGGGAGGAAACTGGATCAAAACCATCCTAGCACAGGGAGAACATGCAAACTTCAAACAGAAAAGCCCAGTCAGCCAACATGTTTGAACCCAGAACCTTCTTGCTCTGAGGCGACAGTGCAAACCACTGCCCCTCAAATAAATACAGTATCTATAACAAAATGTGTACTAAAAATACTTTTTACCACACCATATATTCAATTTTATTTGGTTTATTTTCATACAAATTATAATATTTTGATCATTTTTAAATTAAAATAAATGATGTTATTGATATTTGATTTGATGCTATGTATAAGTATGCTAAAGAAATGATTTAAAGTTCTGATTATGTGTGACACTAAACCCAAACTCATGATAATGTGAAAAGAAAAGGCCAAACATGTCATTAAGATGGTTTTCACTCAGTGCATTAGCCACACGACTTTAGCACGACATACAGTTTTCTTTCACATTTCACAAATGCATCATGTGTTTAAACTGTCCCAGTACATCTGAATTCACCCTATATAAGACTTTAAATATAACTGTAGCCACAACCAGAGCAGCTTGTACCAAAATAAAACGAGGAAGATGAAGCTAACTCTGCGGTTCAACCTGCCAAAGCACGGAAATGTGAACCTAAACGACTCTTTTGATTCACGTGAATCGACTCGCGCGAGAAAACGGTTTAAACACACGGAACATTAGCCATTCTGATATCTTAAAAAAAAGAAATAAGAAAGAAACTTTGTACCCTTACTGTTTTTTTAGTTCCTCTCACGAAATTTCTCACGAGATGCTGATATCAGCGTGGCGAATTAAACAAAACAAAACAAAATTGAATAAGTTTCCATCGTTTAAAAGAGTCGTTCTAAAGATTCGGATCAGTTCAGGGCCAACCCACCAAAATAAAAGCCACAGCCTTGACGGAGCAGCTTGGCAGTTGCGCCACTGCATTTCCCCAAAATACACAGGATTGTAGTATTTTCAGGTTCCTCTTATGGAAAACGCACAGGATGGATTGTGTAAGTATACTTCTATGGCTACTTTATTTTAAATGAAAGTAATTTCCATCAGTTATCAGTTATTTTCTTATTCTGTGACTCAGGGTAGGCATTATGAAGGATGAATGGGCTTAGGTAAAATAAAACAAATGAATCATCATATGCAGCATGATTATTTTCTGTATTATGAATGAAAAAATTAAACTCATGTCAGGTTCACTCGCATGCAATTGTTTCAAGCTGTGAAAAGTTCCAGCCATGAATATAATTTTCAGGAGTGTAAATGGTAGTGTTATTTATTCCAGAACAAGGATTAAGTTTAGTTAATCCTAGAAATTCATTAAATAAAGGTATGCTGTAATGTAAAATAAATAAATAAATAAATAAATAAATATCACAACAGAAGTGGATTGCTCAGCACTTCTCAAGTACATCCAAGGTCAGTGATCTTGCCCTTTAACTCAGCTAGTGTTCAGTCTCCAGTAATTCCTAAGGTAAGGAGATTCATCTGAACATTTTACACCGAATCAAGATAGACCGAAAGTGTTCACTTATAACATTCTTGGAGTTTTGTTTTAAAAACCTCATGACCGAGATTGGTAGATTCCCGTGCATTATCTTTGATCAGATTCTTGTGATAGTTAGTAGAAACTACAACCCTGGGTCAAATTTAGATGTCAACATAGTTTTGGGAAATGACATATAAATGAGCTGACCCAGACGTTTTTGTTTCCTTGTCAGAAAAATGAAGCCTTCTAGCCGCTCTTGCATTTCTTCTAAAGGCATTTAGACATTGATCTACTGGAGTTAAAGATTTACTCCTACAATAACCTTGTAATCTAATGTGTCATGGAAAATCACATTTATGACAGGGCATATTCCAGACTGTTGGGACTGTAAGCAAAGTAAACAAAGCTATCCAAGTCAGTTGTTCATGTAGCACATTAGCATGTGCTGATCAAACTTTGCAGGATTTTTCTGTATTACTTTGGCAGCCACTGCACTGAAACAAATTTTTTTAAAGAAATTAGTAATATGCAAATTTAGTTGGGAACCAGAAGATACATACTGTTCTACGTGTTGTAACAGGGTCTTACTGAATTGAACAGGAGTCAGCTGTGGCATGACATATGTGATCCAAGTGATTTTTTTTTAATGTGTTCAATATTGAAAGGCATTGAAGAACCATTACGTAAACTCATTGTGCTGATATGCCTCTGTGGCTTGGTTGCATTTAAACCTTCCCTCAGGGAAAGTCATACAGAGCCTTTCTTGGGATCCCTCCAACATTCCTGGTCTTCCTGGTCCTGTAGTCCAATCCCAGGGCCCTGGTAACTGCACACTTTTGTGGCACATATTGAAACCAGACCATCTCTTTCCCTGGTCTAAACCCTTCATTTAGTTCTCCCTTGCCCATTTTAGCAGTCTTTTCTTTTGGCTATTCACCGTGTATGGTTGTTGCTGGGTTTTTTCTTCTTAAAAGAAATACAAAAATAATTATCAACTCAGTTAATCAATATCGTTAAGTCCACAGTCTAAATAAGACATCAGTACAAAAGCAAAAGACTGTTAAGAAAAGCAAAGCAGCAATCTTTCTAAATGAATATGACCCTTGTGAATAAAAAGATTTGAAAAGAAAATTCATGTGGGTAAGAGAACATGTGTAAAACTATTAGGAGAGCTCCTATCTGAACTAACAATGAGGTGCCGGCCACAAATGAGATTTCATGCCAATAAAATGATACGTTAGCAATAAATGTCTGGTTAGTTCCTACTAAAACAATGAGAAGAGCCATCCAAAGGGGGAAAATCTCAACCAAGGTCAAGCAGGACACTCCAGGAGCTGAGAACCTGCTAATAAATCAAACAGTGTTTAGACAGTTTAGATATCAATTCAAAAAAGTAAAAAAAAAAGTCAAAAAAGTGAGGTGGTAGGAAGGAGAAAAGAAAATTCTTCATTATTAAATCACAGCACATAAAAACACAATTATTTACAATCTAAAGTAAGTGTTGTTATTTATTGCGCAGCTTTCACATAAATGTCATGTATTTTGACATTCCTATTGGCAGTGGCTTCTTGTTTTCATGCAGGACGTAACCTACTACCTGTACAATACAGGAAATGGTCTTAGCCTGGGAAGGTGGTTATATAGCTTTATATCTCACTCAGAAATCTAACCTCACATTCCAGAGGGGCTCTGCTGTAAAGTTTATAATTACAGCTGGACAGATTCTAGAAGATGGTGCATGGCACTAAAATTGGGAAGAGTGCTGCCTGAAATGAACAGGTACATTGTACCTTTGTGAGTCCAAATCCCACCGCTGCCAAGCTGTCACTGCTAGGCCCTTAAGCAAGGCCCTGGACTGCTCAGTTCTATCAATGAGATACATAGAAATGGCTGTGGATATGGGTCTCTGCCAAATACCATATATGTAAATGTGTAGCAGGCAGCTCAGAACTTTAATCCAAAATACCAGTAAGCTTTTGGACTCATGCAAAGTCACATTCTGTCATCGTTGCTGAATTTTCTTGAGTCACATTTTCCACCTTGATCCATTTAGGTTTTTGGTGAAGGAGATAAATCAGACATTCCATTCTATTTCCCTATTTTCACAAAAACAGCTGCGCCCACTTCCCTCTTAACTCTTGCAAAAGAATTTGCTTTATTCTAATCACACCAAACTGCTACAAGATTGCTTGGGTGTACTGAAACTGAACATGGGACTTAAAAAAGACTAATCACTATAAATGCTTTGATTAAATGATTTTATGTGTTGCATAACGTCCCTTTCTGTGGACCTTCATTCCTTGTTTGATAATTACTTAGCAGATGGGTCCATTGAGCACAAGTTTAAATATTAATCACTCAAAATAAAAGTTAGCAAGTAGTCAATCACTAAAGGTCGGACAGACAGTGCTTTATATTCCCCAACTCTTTCCATGGCACGGCTGTCAAATTATCCATGGAAGCCGTATGGAAAAATCATATGTGCATTATTATTACATTTAGGAAGCTCCTAACAATAGGTCTTCATCAGGACTTCATAGCTTGCTGATGATTTCACACTGGCTTTTTACACAGAACAGTTTGCTAGTGTTTCTATTAATCCAAGCTGGTATGCTTGTATATCAAATTTTCAGCAACACAACTAAGAATTGGCAAATTACTTTAAGCATAAAAAACATTGTTCTGTCTGCCTGAGGCAAGGCATTAATCACCTCCTTTCCCATATGCTCATATACACAAATACAAATAAAAGAGCAGGAAGTGATTCACACTGTTCCCTTCACCTTCGTCACCAGCCATGATTGGACAAAGACAATTATGGAAGTTCAGCAGGTCCTCTGTAGAAATTAGATCACAGACTAAGACTCATGTGAGATATTTACAGTTTGCATAATCATTTCACAGCACATGCAATACATACGGTATTTTCAACCCATATTCAAGTAAGTGCACTGTTCAGGCTCTAGACTACACTGGCTAATCACTAATCCCAGTCAGAACTGGTTAATATATTAAAGCCATAAAGTAGAGAGATGTCAATCAAGCGCAGGTGTGCCTAAAATACCTATCACACCATTAAATAATGACAAAACAGAACCATCGTATGTCACAGAAATTATTACCAGTGTTTAATATTAAGGAAGAGGTTTTGAGTCATGATTAATTGCTCAGAATTTCTCATACATCTGAATCAAAATTCATTCGTTTAAACAAGACGGACATGTGCAATCTGTAGGTCAGTTAAGTTGAGTCAGAGATGTGTCTCTTTAATGATTGAATGTCTTCTGTTGTTCCTCAGTGTTTATCCTCCAAGCCGAAGCATGCCCGTTCTTAAGAACCTCCCAGCTCGGCTGAAGGGGGGCAAGGGAAATTTGGAGTTGGAGAATACTCACAGTGAGCTGATTCTCCGCAAGATGAGCCTCAACCACAACCCATTTGAGGAGAACGGCTTAGATGAGGAGTGGTCCAAGCACAATGGCGGCTCACTCCTGGATGGGGGCGCTCCCCGGGACCGGAACCCATTTGAGGATGAGGAGGATGAGAACGAAGCCAACGAAGTGAGGCGTGGGGGGTCAGGAAAGGGTGGTTCTTTTAAAGGGACACTTGACCGCATCAAAGGCGTTTCACCACTCAAGACTCTGGGCAAGCTAGGCAAGGGCCTGCGCATGTCAGGCAGGAGTAAGGGCACCGCCACCCCTTCTCCACAGGGCTCCATCGGTATGCCTTCTCCCATGGAGAAAAAGAAGAAGGGCCGACGGAGTTCAGAAGGAAGTCTTCTGAGGTACAGGTTGGCCAATAATCTGTAGGAAAATGTCATTCTCTTTTATAAAGCTTGACTAGGTCTTTGACAGGCTAGTACGATCACTGGTATTGAGAGCTTTCCATAAGGTTATGAAATGGTAAACCAACCAGCCTTTCATCCTGATCTTTTTCCTTCTTCCCCAAAGAATGGCAGGGAGATGCAAAGAGAGCCTTCGTAAAGAGAGCTTACCCAATGGAGACCTGTGCTCAGAGAGTGATGCCGATTCAACCAGTCGTAGACTTTCCCTCTTGAAGATTGTTGGTAGGGGCAAGAAGAGGGAGTCTCTGGTTGACCGCTCAGCATCCCCTGGCCCTGAGGAAGAGCCAGTAGAGGAAGTACCAGTAGTCAAACCCCGAGAGCCTCTCTCAGGTAAGCAGAGGTGCTGCTTCCAAGACAATTATAGGAGCCATTAGGTATCACAGATTTTATGTATGGTGTCTCATATAGAGTGGATTCCTGCCTCATGTCTAGCATTCCTGGGATAGGCCTTGGATCTACTGCAACTCGGGCAAGAATTAAGCAGTCAATTAAAACTGAAAAAAAATCTACTAATTATTATTATTAAATACGATGTCAGACTGATTTTGTTGGGCAAAACACAATCGAAATACTCCTGTATACACACATACTTTAGATTTACAAAGTTCACTTGAAGAAGAAGGCAGCAACAAGTACAGAGATTAATTACTTAGCTGGACCTGCATGCCTATAGTGCAATGTCGGCAGGTATTTGTGCAATTTAGCATGATCTGATCAGATAACAGGCTTTCAGAGGACTTGTTTCTGCAAGACCTAAATGGCCATGGTCCAAAAACTGAATGCCTTATTTTATGAGATGTAGTGAACTTCATGCACATTAACATAGAATGAGGATGTAGCCACTAATATAATTAACATGGTCAAATTTTAACGAGGATTTTACATTCAAGGTGACAAATTTAAGCATCTCTCCACCATGTTTGCTGGGTACAGCATACATAGGTATATGCATCTCTATTTCTTTGCTGAATGGGACACCGGACTAGGTGACGGAGAGCAGATAGTGGTGACATGCATTCCAAGTTTTAATCAAAGCATTTTCTGTGCCGATATCCTCTGAAGCGTAATCGCTCATAATGCCGCTGAACCAAAATATGACCAGATCACTTTACCATATCGCACAATAAAGCACAATATGGGCTGTCAAAACTAAAAGCTTTGAACATTTCTCTGTAAGTACAGTATGAACGCACAGCAAACGAAAGAGGAATTTTTGTAAAAGGGAACATGGATATTTATCTCTCAAGTCTCAGCTTTCTTTCGGTTGGGGTGGGGAGGGTGAGAAGCTTAAGCTGCTGCTTTCCACTCTCCAGCTGACACAGCACAAAATGCCCCTTTATTTGTATGTTTAGCCACATTATGTGGATGTGAAAACCTTCTACTGACCTTACGATCACGCTGGTTTCCACACTCCGTGTACTTCACCACACTGTGCAAAACAGACCTTAGGACTCTTTAAGCTCTTTCGCGTTTTAATGGACAATTAGTCGCGGGTTCGATATCCCGCAAATTTTAATAGTTATTTGTAAATTTAAAAAGCTACAATAATACGATACAGCTCTTCAATCTGTACGATGCATCTCTTAAATGTCTGCTTCAGAGACGTAAGTCTTAAGTTAAAAGAAATCATAGTTCTATGAAGTGGCATCCGTTCTCAAGTGGCAGCACATTCCTTGTTGGTTTTGTGGAGAGTGATTCCCATAGCATTAACAAGAAATGCAGACTGAACATGTTTTACTAATTAAGCATATTTGGACATGACTTCACATTGTGCTGAATATTACTAACAGATGTGCTACCACTAGAACGAAAAAAATGCTATCGATAATAGTAAAGCAACACTATGAGAATAAGAAGTTCTTGAAATGATCTCTTCATGTGTTTTGAATAGTTCATAGTGAGCTGCAAAACAGATTAGGTTTAGTCATGTCCAGAATGATGGGTTTGATAATTAAATAAGGATGGGAAAATGTTGTGTCGAACTAAGAATGATGTTGAAATCAAATTCATCTCAGAATCAGAATTATTTTATTCGCCAGATGTGCAAGTACACAGGAATTTAGTTGATTTGTTTGGCAGATTTGGTGAAGAAATTGCTACACAGTAAAATACCCAGTGTTGAAATAACACTTAGTTTGTTGAATCATTTGAGTCCAACTGGACTCATATGTTTTAATTCAACATTGGGGATATTACTGGGTAGTAATTTCTTCACCAAATCTGCCAAACAAATCAACCAACCTTTTTAGGGGATAAATATATATTCAGTAAATACGCTGTAAATAATAGGAAAAGAAATGTAGTTTCACGAACGAAGACATCTGGAGCTGCTGATATCTCCCAGGTGTTTGTGAGGTTACAAGATTTGATCAGTTATTCCAAATTTTACTAGTGAATTCTAGTTGTGAAACTTTAAAATGTTGAGGTTCTCGATTGAAAAATTGGAGCATTTACATGAACAGTTGTTTTTAACCAGACACCTGACTTCAGGACTCAAAATGTACCTGGAAAATCATGACAACAATCTCCTTAGTTATTTGGCCCCAACATATACCTTCAGTATGCATGAACTGTGTAGTATGAAGAAGAACAGAAAAGGCCATTACCATCTCACCAGTAAATAAAAAAGCTCCAAGTGATGTATAAGCTGACAGCTATATGGAGATCATTTGTATGTTTTCTCTGTCCTGTTTAAAACATGTCACCAGTGTTATGTTTTACTGTGAACACAAGACAAGGCGATGTCTTTCTTAGAGTACCCAGCTGTCCTTGTTCACTGGGATGGGCTCTGGTTAAATACGTTTGATAAGTCAGGCCATTTATTGAGGTGGTTACACCAGAGAGTAGTAAATGATTTCCAGACATTGGCCAATTACGACCAATGGCCATCAACCATAAAACTATAACTGCAGCTTTGAGCCATACATCAGTGGCCGCCATGGGAACTGCGTCAAAGCACAACTTTGGTAACCAATATATTCATAAGTGTGTTATAGCGTGACTGGTTACACCCCACTGGCAGTCACTGACCTCATGCTTAAGAGGACAAAAATCACATTACTAAGCTAGGTTTTCATACACATTCAAATCACTTCCATTTATTGGAAATTAAATAATTGGTGGATATAACAAGGCCAGTCTAAGGTGGGGCAAATGTAGACCCGTTGGACACTGCACATGTCTACAGTAATTGACGCTTGGAGCAAGACCAGCGTGTCCTGATCTGGGTTCAAGCCTGCACCCGGCCAAAAGCTCTCCAGTGACAGGAGTGGCTGATGTGCACTTAATCCAGCAGCCAGTCCATGTCCAAATGGCTGAATCTACAGACGAGTTTAAGCTCCAGTGGTATTCTGACAGGCTCAGTCTCGCCCAGGGACACCAGACACTACAGCCAAACAGGTCTGATCCAGCTGTGCCAGTGGGGGTTTTGAAAATGGGGGAGCGATTAGAAAACACTCCCCTGCTCACTTTTTAAGGAAAATATTTATCTACCCTGCGCACCCCTGTGATGGAGGTGGGGAGTGGGAGTTGAAAAAATAGAGCGAGTCTCAGATATCTTTTTTTCTAAAGTCTCTTTCAGCCATGCCAGCTGAACAGATAGCATGCAGCAAAATTTCGCAATTTATGGTTTATGGGATTAAAGGGGTTGATGTCCTTTATTTTTGGCCATAGATTAAGTGTGCAAGTGGCGTGAATTATGCAGGTGCTTGAGCAATGTTACTGGATATCCTGCTTACTCCTTATTTTGTTTGTACTCCACAAATGAAATAATAATGTGAAAAACACAGTTTTCCCACAGTTCCTTGTTGAGGAATATGTAGTAACTTTTCCATTATTGCTGGTTTAGTCAAAGAAGGGTTATAAATCTGTGCATAAAAATACATACATGCTCTTTGTGGCAGGGTCAGAGGGCAAGTGCCTTTGCAAACAAAGACATAGTGTTCTTCTGAAATACAGACCTCACTCCCCATTTTGGCAGTCTTCCACATTTTAATTACTCCAGGATAAACCAAGAACTCTTTCAACATCTGGCAATTGAGCCTCAATGTCATTTCAAGGGCAGATATTACAAGTTTCTGCTGAGAGGTAATTGGTGTTTCAAAAAATGTTATGTTCAAAATGGTGCCCATTCATTAAGCTACCCCACCCCCTCACTGACGTTTTTGTATGTTGGTGGAGGACTTTATCCCGGATGGGTTTACCAGAGGAAGTGGCTCCTACTTTCTTACACAAGAACAGGGAGCACACTTATTTTCCCTGCCCTCCTCCTGTGTGATAGCAGTAGGACTGTCAGCATTGTCTTATATATTTAGACCTCCTTCCGATGGGTTGACGAATCATCCCTAGCCTTCATGGTTTGCAGTAGTGCTACTGGAGGGGTTACAGCGTGCGGTGGAATGGTTTGACACTGTTTCCTCAGATGGGACAGGGACGGATAAGCTGGGCGCCAACTGAGCTCCCCAACATCCTCTACTTGAAAAGAAAATGTTCTTTTTTAGGAAATGAATTCAGCAACTCAGCTGCAAGACGAGTCCTGTCAGTTTAAACGGGAATTCTGAATTACACTTCGGCACTAACTTTTCTGTGCTGATCTGTGACTCACGTTTATTTAGAAATGTTTACTCGTATAAGAACCCGTAATCGAAATCCTGTCTCTCCATGTAAAGATCCCTGGGATCTGTGGAACTAATTTTGAAATTGTACGGTTTAAAGATACCCCAATGACCAAGCCAATGCTTAATAATCTGACAGTCCCATGTGTGTCTGAACAGAGCTCATACAAGTGGAACAGCAGGAGCAGTGGGAAATTCAGTACATGATCCTTTATATCAGGCATACCACAGGTCATTTATACACATATAATAGAAATCCACATGGCCTGATCAAGGTCATTTACCTTCTTCTATGGCTGCAATCATTTTACAATAAAGCTCTTCTGATCTTACGTGTACATCCAGCTTTATAGCCTGGAAGGTATTCACTGTTCCTTATAGACCTTATCTGGATATCTGGACATATTTTAATTGCTCCACCTTTATGTCTGGTTTCATGAATTAACATATGTGTTTTTTATCAGGGAAATACATTGCTACTGGCCAGAGTATTAGTAAATGATATGCATCAGCTCTGTTTTATCTTCCATTTGAGCCAAGTCAAATGCATAAGTGAAAATTAATGACCGTGTTAGATCCTGTCATCACCAGTCGGTACATATTGCTTGAGCTAGATTAAAGAAATACCCTAGTCCCAATTGAGAGTTTGAGGAATGATGTAATGGGTGTGAGCAGTGATCTTACTGAGTGCTGGTCTACTTCATCACTAATTTTATTACAAATGTAAAAAGTTCTCATTCGACCACATCAGAGGCACTAGTGAGATCACATTGACAGACAAATGTTGTAGTATCAACAAGCAGTAGCCTGCCAAACTGGACTTTCAAGACGTTATGTTCAAACTGTCATAATAAAAGTTGAAGAAAGCATGAGGGCAGAAAATGTGGCGGAAAAGCCAAAAACCTGTCTGCACCTTAAAGGTCAGTTCCTTAAGGGACAGATAGAAATCCAGTTAAATGCTTGCTCAGGATCTGGTGGAGTCGTCTGGCACCAAAGGTAATGCTTTGACTATGAGCATAAGTTCGTAAGAAATAGTCTGTTAGGGTGTGTTGCAGCTAAGAAAGCCTTTTAGTGAAAGCAGAAGAGCAAAGCCGAAGAGATTGTAGTATGCCAAAGACTAATAACCATATTGCAAAAGGTCGTATGAAGTAAGTCCACAGCTGAGATGCCAAAAGAACAGCGACTGGTAAGCACATGAACATATCAGGGTTCTGTCATGGTCTGATCTAATAATGATTGTTAAAAGTTTGAGGAAAGCAGAGGTATGAGATTATCTGTACATTTTATCAGGTAAATCTGTATAGGTGCACTTTGTTGCAAGTTGCCCACTGAGTGTATATATTCCCCACTTCTACTACATGACTGAAAATGCTCATACTTTCCCACAGGATCTTGTTATATACTAGAAAAGAATACAACTCACTCCATCTATCTCCTGTTTTGTGTTCCTCGGTCTTCTAACTCAGTGTTGGAGATCCTGCAGCTAGTGACCAAGCGAGACTTGTTCTTGGCAGACACCCACATACTAGAGCTAGAACAGGAGTGTAAGGAGGTATCCAGTACACAGCCAGGGGGTGTGGAAGATCTCACGAGCTCCAGCAGCAAAGACAGCAGCCGGCGTAAGGCTAAAGACGTGGAACTACTGTATGAGGCCCTGCAAAAGGAGCTGTGGGACGTGGTCCGCGAATCCCTTCACTCTCCGACGGCTGGCCCTAACCTAGGCCTGGTGGTGCTGGTCCTCCAACAAGAAGAACAGGCTGATCGAGACTGGACCACTAGCGAGGGTGCTGTTCCAGGAGGACCACGGCCCAGGGAGCTGAAGAAGCGATGGAAGGAGGCTGTGGTCGAGGCCGCTAATGAGAATTTGCCCAAGTATGAAGTGGTCCAGGCAGGTGAACTTGCGGCGTACCTGGATAAACTGCGAATTCGCATGGTGGAAGATCTGGGAGCGGCTCGGCGGAACGCAGTGTCTGTGTACCCTGTGGAGTACGATGCCTTCCAGGTGTATGTACATAGCTACCATCAGGCCATCACAAGTCGGGTACAGACCATCACTAATGGAGAACTGCAAATTACCGACATATACTCCCTTCTGGACTGGCTCTACAACATATATGACAGGTAAATAAATAAAAGTTTTGGTTAGCTCCAGTAGATGACCATTTTTAGTCAGCTGTTTTTATTGTTTGTCATGGTGGTTGAATTATATTTCCTGGGCCACTTCCTACACCAGGAATTTAGTAAATAGCATTACTGATATGTCTTGTTGATAAGAGTCTGGAAACATTGTGTCCACGACTATACCATCAAATTTCGAAATGTCCTCACAAGTGCTGTCTAAAATCTGATTAACCCTTCTGGTTGTTGCTGTAGGGACGTTATTGGAACAGTGAGCATAACATCACCCATCAACCGCTCTCAGCTCAGCCCACTGCTGCCAGCAGAGGTGGTGGACAAGCTTGAACTGGACTGCCTCAACTATGTCAGGGTAAGAGAGAAAATACCCAAAACACCCCGTGTGTTTCCCTCTTCCCAGACCCCCAGGAGTGAAGTCCTCATCCCAGTGGACGGAAAAGGTTGCATCTACAGCACGTCCTGTTCAGTCCAGAGGTTGGCTGGTCGTGTTGACCTGCGCGGCCAATTAGAGTGCGGTATTTCAGGGTCAAGTCAAAGTTTTCCTGTTCACAATGAGCAGCACACAATAGAAGTCGGTGTTACAAGGCTTTCCCCCCTAATTAGGCTACTTGAATGAGAGTCAATGCAGGTATGATACAGTCTATGTGATGAAGTCTGTGTCTACTGCACTGACTGTAGACAAAATATTCCACAGTCGTGTCCTAGAAAGAAGAGGAATAAGTCAGTGTGTTTGAAAGGTTATTTATAAGTCATTGTTTACCTCATGGATACTATTTCACACACACACACACACACACCCACACACACACACACACACACACACACACATGCGCACACAGACATACACACGTGCATGCACACACACACACACACACAGTGTACAGTATATTCAAGATAATCTGTGTTAAAGGCAAAACTTATTTACTTACTCACTTTATCACTTTCACAATCACTAATAATATAAATGTATTTAACTTGCGATTGTATTCCAGGGGAAAGTAACCAATGAGCTGTCTCGGGTGTTGGATGAGGAAGAAAAGAGGTGGATAGAAACGCTGCACATTGAGGAGTATCAGATCCCACTCTCTAATACAGTTATTCAGGTTAGTACTGTACATGCATCGTACCAAGTGTGTATTTTTTTTTCTTTACCAAATTAGTAATCACAGAAGATTTTCCTTATTGCTCTGGGAAGTATCCTATACTGGTTATTTGTACTCATATTTGTGTCAGTTCTGTAAGTTTCTAAATAGTATGTAAAAATCACTGGCAAAATTAGATATGTTAGAACGTGCTCTCCACTACCGTCATCAAAACACCAAATCGGAAATATCTTCTTGCAGAATGGTGTTTATCAGTTGAGATGGATCCTACCAACTGCTTAGACAATTTATTGTACATCAAGGTGAATTGAAGCTGGTCTGATAACTCCTGCTATTCCACACTCTTTTTAAGATACTTTATGGTTTTTTCCTTTCATTTGTCACCTGTCAGTAAATACGCATAGTAAATAAGTGTGTATGGAAATTTGTACACATTGTTGTGTTCTTTGAATATACCATGCCTTTTAAATCAGATAATGTATGAGCTGGCTTTTAATTAGTGGTTCAATGGCAAATCGATATTAAGTGAATGTCTTCCTAACTTCATTTGTGGGGATAACTTTTCATCTTAATTTTGCATGAAATGCTCACAGGAAGAATTGACATATTCTGTCAATCCTGAATGTGTTGACTCGTATACAGCATAACGTACTGTATACTACATATATATATGGAACAGTTTTTTTAATTCCAGTGTGCATTTCTGTACAGAGGCTACAGGGAGATCTTGAACGATCTGCAACAATTAACCGAGGTCTGGCCTCACGAGTAGCACAGTGCAGTCTTAATGGCCTTGCAGATTTTCTGTACAGGTGAGAAAATTCCTCTTGACGTAATCTATTATGTAACTCCTCCAGATGTCATCAGACCCAGAGACTGACAGGGTCATCACAAACCTTCATTTCCAAATATACTTCTGTTCAGTGTTGTCTTGTTGCAGGATACATGTGTACTTTTCACTTGGATTTCTCTTTATGTCCATAAACTGTATTTAATTCAAAAAAACAAATATTATGTAATGTTTTAGCCTGGAACTTAGCTCCATTGTACCCGTCGCCATAGCTGAACCTATTTGTGTCTTTTGTTGTCACAGCTTTCAGAGGAAGGTGGAAATGTTCCATGAAGGCCTTTTTAGTGCATTTGGGGATAATGAAGATGGCTATGTTGCCAAGACAATCGCTTTAGCCAACTGCTGTCCGCCTTTCAGGTACATCTACACAAGTGATTTTTTTTTAACTCTATGCAAATTTTTGCTGTTTATTTGTTTATGTTCATATGTATTTATTGGAAAGTGTGTGTGTGTGTGTGTGTGTGTGTGTGTGTGTGTGTGTGTGTGTGTGTGTGTGTGTGTGTCTCAGAGAGAGAGAGAGAGAGAGAGAGAGAGAGAGAGAGAGAGAGAGAGAGACAGAGAGA
>JAQLOM010000003.1:16786130-16796822 GCA_030068315.1 Chrysichthys thysi
TGTGTGTGTGTGTGTGTGTGTGTGTGTGTGTGTGTGTGTGTGTGTGTGTGTGTGTGTGTGTGTGTGTGTGATGTGAACAGGAGCTTTGTAGAGCGATGTGTAAACAGTGATCCCGCTGTCAGCGAAGACTCTGGCCGCAGAGCCAACGCCGCCTTGGACAAGATCGTAAACCTGTGTGTGAGAGTGCTGAATGACAGGATATTTGAGCATATCAGGGTGAGAATGTCTCTCTCTGTCTCTCTCTCTCTCTCTCTCTCTCTCTCACACACACACACACACCCACACACACACATATATACACACATACACACACATACTTCATATAGCCATGTTCTTAAGAGATACACACGTATACCAAATCTGCAAATTACAGGTACTTTAGTTACTGAAATGTAATTTCAAGATTATTACACGGTTTAATAATAGATGTTTGTTTCTACCAAAAGTACATACACACCCATACACACATACATTATGAACAGATTCCATGTTGGTCGCACAACTCGTTCCAAGAATATAAAGAATATCTTATCAGCGCTTCCTTTGTGGTTTGTTCTCAGGGATGTTGGCTCACAAACAGGTCAGGGATAAAACATAAAAATAACTTGTTTTGACAAACACAGCCAAACAAGATGTTTTTGGCCAAACGCCACACAGTATATTCAGAGACCACAGTAGAGCTGGGCACTGCCAGGCGTCATGGGCTAAAGAGTCTCATCATGCATCCTGACTGGCTAAGAATGGAAAGTTTCTAGGGGTTGTTGTTTTGTCAGGAAGTCTTTTCTGCTCTCTGGAATTCCACATACAAAAAAGTCTCCCATCAAGAAAGGGAGCGAAAGTGAAAAGTTTTTGTTGTTGTTGATGTTGGTTGTTTCATCACTGCTGATATACAAATTCTGTTCTGTAGCCATTCTTTGATAAACTGGTGAAAAGGAAATGGCTGAGCAACACGGAGGCATTTGAGCAGATTGTATCGCTCATCAGGGAGCACTTCAAGAAGTTTAAAAGGATGGAAGGCCCACCATACCAGGTGCACAAGCAGTAACACAAGCTTGAATCTTATATAGAAATGCTACAAATGAAAAAAAAAACCACACTGGGAAAGGGGGGGGGGGGGGTTGAAAATTTACAGCATCTCACTGACAAGCAGAGTTGCCAGGTGGGTAACATTCATATTATCATGTTACCGGTAGTTTCATTCTGTAATGCTCATGAGCAGCATAGTGCAAAAATGGAAAGTTATTTCTACAGGACAGTGCATTTGTAAATATAACCATTTTACAATTATACTTCTGTTTTTGCTCTTTTATCAACAAATACAAATTATGAATAAATTTGAAAGAGTCAAAAATCCTAACTCAAATCATTTGTTTCAGGAGCTTTTCCATGACCTAGCTAAATTAATTTGCTTGCTAGCAATGTTTTGTGTTTGTACTTGCTAGCTGTTAGGAAGCTAATCTAGGCTTACTTTACCTCAAACTGTTGTATTTGATCATGTTGTGGGCGCAGTCTGTAACATCAGTCTGGATCAATATTAATCAGATCATCCAGTTTTAGATGGATTTATATTTAAGGAGCTTCTGCCAGCTATATGGAGGACCTGTTTAAACTAGTAGGCTATTTGGTAGCTGGCTAGCTAGCGAAGGTTAGCTAGCTAGGTAAACATAGATTTACCTCTGGATTAAACTTGTAAACTTCTTAAAGTTAAAGACTGAAAAGTCAATAATAATAATAATAATAATGATGATAATAATGATGATGATAATAATAATAATAATAATAATAATAATAATAATAATAATAATAGGCAGTAGAGTAGGGCCTTTTTCCTGATTTAGTGCCCAGTTTTACAGGAACGTTAATTATACTATATACAGTTATGGCAATGTTACAGTATACAGTAAGGTCCTTTGATAATCTAAATATTTTACCAGAACATCACACAGGCCACTTTAATCAGCTGTAAAACATGTTTAATTGAATGCAAAAAAACTTTACACTAAGTTATTATACGACATATTTTTCCCACTATGTGTCCACCTTACCTTATTATTTTTATGATCATTTCAGTCACAGATGATTAATGGTCATCGAATTCATTCATTTTATTAATTTTATTTGTTTATTGTCATTGTAGGTCCTGGTGGGAGAAGTCCATCGGCGGGTGATGACTGAGTATCTTCGTGCCATAATGAGAGGCCGAATTATCTGCACGTCCCTCAAGATGAGGAAAAGGATGGCTGGCCGTCTTCGAGAAGAGGGCAAGAGTCTTAAAACACTCTTCAAAGAGTTGGTGAGTGGCACGCGAGGGTTTTTTTTGTTTGTTTGTTTTTCATGACTAAACTGTCACCATTGCAGGACATGATGGCATTTCCCACGAAACATAAGAAGCTCCCATTCAATAAAATATGAACAGGCATTTCCTAAACAGCCACACATTTCTAAACACGCATCATTTACTGTAATGGCGTTCAGTTGAGTCACATTACTGATCATTTGCAATTCATGACTCATTTGTGGGGCCAGTGTAAGATTTTCAGCTTTTCAGAGCAAGTAAGAGACTGCAAATATTCAGGCATGGCATTGCATTGCGGTAAAGTGTCCTGCTTGTAAAGGTAATTTCCATGATCCCCCAACCTCTCTGCTTCTCCTGCATAACCTTTCCTTGCTCTCGTCAAAACATCCATTTGTCACCTATGTGGACAACAGGATAGCTTTGTTTATGGAGTGTTCTGCCATGATACTTTGAAGTGATGACTGACCTCTAAGGTCAAGCAAAGAGTTGGGAAACACTCAGCTTATAGTGGGCATAGATATTTAACCTTGGTTACAATAGCATGTTCTTCTGGGCTGTGGATAAACAATAGATTACCCTTCTGATCTATGTCTTAGTGAGCACAAACAGATCAATATTGATGAAACGGTTGTCATTCTTGCACAATCACAATTAATGATACTAAAATTCTTGGATTTATATTCAGGGCCTAGAGATGTTTATATTTTTAGACTTTATATTTAAAGATTTTAAGAATCTGGTATGATTTTTATGTTGTTCTGGTTTGGTTTTTTTTTTATTATTGTTTTTATTTTTGTTTGTTTTTTGCACCACAGGAGTCTTCAGCCTCATGGCTGGACAGTGCCATTCCCCACATATCAGAGATCATCTTGCTAGAAGACACACCCTCGATCCAAATAGAGGTTGGCGTACTAGTTCGGGAATTCCCTGACGTACGGTAAGTGAGCTTCCTTGTCACACGAATAAGATACCTTGCACCCCCCTTGATATGATGGAGGTCAGTGCTCAGGGATCTCAGGTCATTTGGCAGAACTTAACCATTCAGCCTGATGATGAATGAGGGCCTTATGAAAGCAAACAAGTCCTCTGTGGCTTCCTGATATTTTTTTTTTATGAGCGTCTGTTTGGTTAGCTCAGATTCACATAAAACCCAAGGAGTTGTCTTTCTCTGAGTAGCAACAAAGACAAAGCAAAAATACAGGCATCCTGCCAAGGTCTGTGGCTTAACCTGTTTAAAAGTCTCATAGGATTTGCAGAGGACTAGAATTTGGGAAAAATACATCTTTTTCCTGACATGTAAATTTTCCCAGGATTTGTGGCTGCAGCTGGATTTGTGTTTCCAGTCCTAACGCTGTTTGCATGGGATAATGAAATTGTGTCGAGTTGTTTTTGTTTTTTTGTTTTTTTTACAGAAAATAACATGAAATGGCACAAAATCAGATATTTTACAAAGTTGCAGTTACCATTTAGTACTTGGCATCTCTGAAAGCTTACCATCTGGGTAGATGACCAGAGGCTGTCATAATTTTTACCGTTCAGTGGACATTGCGGAAATACCCGATTTCATGCACGTTGTGATGATTGTTTTGGCTCTGTAAAATCTATCCACCAACCAAAAGGCTTTCTGATGGATAAAATTTGGAAAACCATTCAAATAAAAATATCATTGCTTATCTCATCAGTATTCTGATCACCTGCTTTCAAAGTAGCAACAGTATTCCAGTGCATTTCTGAGACAGCATTCAGACGCACTCCATGAACTTTACCAGGGTTTTTCACAGGTCTGAAAAGTATAGAAGGTGTGCATTTCCAAACATGACAAAATTATGAACATAAAAGTATAAATCCAGGCAAAGGTCTGGATATTATGGACATGGATTGTTCTATTCTCAGAGAAAGACCCTAGAACACTGAGGACACCTAAATCCATAGTTTTTAGACATCCCCAATTTTTCTGCACTACCATGGTATCCCTAATGCACAGAACAGTTCATACTGCTATCTACTCATTTGTATAGTCCTAGAAATGATCAAGAAAACTAAATATCAGAAGTCTGTAAACCTTAAAGATCCACTATGTAGGATTTAGGGGGGATCTATTAGCAGAAATAATATGTTTTCATTAGCGTATATTATCTATAACTATGAATCATTGTGTTTTTGTAAGGTTCGAATAAGCCCTTTATATCTAAATAGGGAGCGTGTCCACCTCTATGGAGCCACCAAGTTGCACCGCTATAGTAGCCCAGAACGGATAAACCTCTAGAGAGCTCCTTCCACGTTTCTCATTTTTACAAGTGGCAGCATGAATCCGGAAAGAAGCACCAGTAGGAAGACGAAGAAAAAGAAAGGAAGGCAAGGGAGAAGAAAGAAGAGGAATCAGTGTTTGCTGGTGCTGGCTAACAAGTTTAAGAAACCAATTTTTTTTTAAAAAAATGGAGGATACTTATGATACGTAATTATTTAGCACAGAAAAAGCAAAGGAGTGGGAATGTGAGTACTTGGACATACATTCAGGACACCTGCCGGCCACCATATGTTCTAATACGCACTTGGAAATGGAGGGGTAAGGGAGGGGCATTCGGGTGGTTGAATCCTACATAGTGGACCTTTAATAAAATCAATAAATATGTCTGGAAAAAAGCGAGAACCCTGTTTTAATCTGATGAGAAATCTGATGGGAAAAAAGGTGAATCCAAAAGAAGTTACTTTCCACTTTCCAAATTTATATTTTCCAAATTTTTAACAGCTGCAAAAGTTATTTCTATGACGGAGTATTAGGGCCACACATGAAGAAAAAAAATATTTCTGCCATGACGAGATTAAAGTCGACATGTCGAGATTAAAGTTGACGTATGATTTCGACTTTATTCTTGAAATTTCGAGTTTAATGTCGCGATGTCGACTTTAATCTCGTTATGGCAAAGATTTTTTCTTCATGTGTGGCCCTAATACTCTGTCGTAGTCGTATACAAGTATTTCTGTGTTTGCCATAATTAGCTTTTTCTCATGTAGGTATTTATTGATGATGATGTTAGAACGTATAGCAGACAGTATAAGCTCTATGAGTATTTCATGTTTAATCAAAAAAGCAAATCTAAAGCTAAGTATGCAAGAAGGCTCATATAATTTGAAAGTTAAATATGAAGAACTGCTCTGGAACAGAAGGGTCCAAAAACAACAGTCAGATATTTCATTGTGTGCTGGGGGTTTGGGTATTCACTTGTTATATTGTGTAAGAATTGTGCCACATTGTTTGGTGTCCAAATATTAAATCTACTCAATGCTCAGTTCAGTTAAGTCCTGTCTGTACTATGCCCTGCTCTTGTGGCATTTTCATTTTTCCTAAGTGAATACATCTCTCAGTACAAATAGACTGTAATGAAGACAAATCATTTACAAAAATGCAAGATTCTTTGCTGATTAGATTAGATTAGATTAGATTAGATTAGATCAGATCAGATCAGATCAGATCAGATCAGATTAGATTTATCATTCCCAGCCTGGAAAACCACTAGATTAACAGAAAAGCTTTAGTGATCACCTGATGTGTAATAAGTGTTGTGAAATTAAATAACGCATAGTTTGACTTCCATTAAAAGATCATACATTAAATATTGTTCTCACCTTTTAGAAAGAAACATGTATCTGCCATCCTGAATATCCGGGGAATGACTCGGCAGACTGAGAGACAGGAGATCCTGAACGTCGTGAAAGACATCGAGAACAGTGACGGCCTCTCCCAGCTGTCGCGAGACCGCGCACTGTTTGCAGACGTGCCTGTGACATCTGAGGTGCACTGCCTGAACATGGGCCTGAGCCGCATCGCCCTCACCGCCTCCTCCTTTTTCTACAGCTTTCGGCGTCGCCAGCGCAGGAGAACCCCAGCCAGGGAGACTCATGACGACATGCTGTAACCATATCGAAAAACATTTGATACATTTCAAAAGTAGACCAGAGAAGCTGAATTTTCAGTCTAGTCTTTCTGACTCCACAGTGGAGCAGGAAAACTGGAGCCGGGCAATAAGCAGTGTTAGGAGCTAGAAAGCTTAAAAACACAGCTTGTGTCATACAAAAGGACTTCTTTTTCTGTATCATAAATAGTTGGTAAAAAGGGTTTGAGCTAGCATTGGTGAAACTGGGACTGTTTTAGAAGCTTGTTAATTGCAATATTTTCATGGACATGGAAATTGATGTTATGTGGATTCCAAATGGGGTTAAACGAATCAGAATATCTTGCACAAAACACAACTCACTTTAAAAAAGGAACAGAATCGTCTAAATGAATGAGATCGTCTCTTATCTTGGCTTTCGCACTAGTACTGATACTAGTACTTTTATTTGTAAATGGTGATTCATTACTTGATCTAAGGTACTACACAATGATCTAGGATCTTTTCTTGTATTTAAATGAGTAATTTCATGCTGCAGGCATTGTAGTAATGATGATACAAAAATCTGACTGGAGAAAGAAATCAAGGGCTACTATTTATGTTCCAGATGCTAGACATACGTTATTTATTTTAACGAGGCATGGCATTTTTTTGTCCGACCCAAGGATGCAGAAAGAAAAATACCCACGTACTTCCTTTTTCAGAAATTTCTGTTAGTGTAAAGACTGGCAAATTTATGCCTTCGTGTGCTTAACAGACCGAATTATAGCACTTTTCCTTCACTGATGTCTTGTATTGTTTTTGTTTTTCCCCAAAAACTTCATTCCATACCTGAGGAGCTTCCATTTAACACTTTTCAGTAAGGCCTTTTTCTTTTTCTTTTTCTTTTCTTTTTTTTTTGGTGGGCCTGTATATGCTGATTAAAGGAACAGCATGTAAAAGGCATCAACAATCATTTTCACTCTGAATTAGGGTACTCTGTATATTTAAAAAAAATTTAGCTTTTTGGGGGATATAGAAAACTTCTGTATATTAGTCAAATCATATAAGAATAAAGGACAAGATGTATTGATATATTTGTGCTTTTTTATATGGCATTCATGAGACCTTTATGGAGCTATTTTGGAATCTGTGCAGTGCTCAGTATTACGTTTTTCTGAACGGTTTTAAAAGACAAAACAAAGACAAAAGAAAATTTGTCCACTGGTAAGGCTGGAACATTGACATACAGTACTTCTAACATACCTTAGATTAACACAAACACAACACAAAAGCTAATATACTCTTAACCGCCACTTTAATAGGAACACCTGTACTCTCGCTATCCAATCATGTCGGGAAATGTGTCTCATTCCAGGCGATGTTTTAACACTCTTTATCTGCCAATAATGTGTCTGTAAAAAAGCTGTAACACAATATTCCTGTTCTTGGCAGAGTTCTGATCAACTTCCTGTCAGCTTGAACCCACTCTGGTTGTTCTCCTCTGAACCTTCTCATCAACAATGTATTCTATCTCAAAGAAATGCCAGTCGCTGGATGCTCTGAATATTTTCCACACAATTCTGTGTAAACTCGAGACTGTTGAGTGTGAAAAATCCCAGAAGCTCAGCAGTTTCTGAACTATTCAAATCAGCTCATCTGGCACCAACCACCATACCATGATCAGGTCACTGGGAATACATTTTTCCCCATTCTGATGTTTGGTGTAAACATTAACTGAAGCTGTACCTGTATAATTTTATCATTAAACTGCTGCCATGTGATTGGCTGATTAGACTGCATGAGTGACCAAGAGAATGGGTGTTCCTATTAAAGTGGCAGTGAGTATAAGTCTATTCTGTACCTGTATATAATTAATAATAAATTTTTTAATTATATATCTTTTAATAAGACTATTATATAAGTCTACTAACGGAAGATATAGGTCATTAAAAGGAGCGAGATCATCAGTGAAACATATTGTATTGTGGAGGCTCGGAATGTTTTATACAAACATGAAAAGACAGCATGGAAAAGAGGTACTGAATACTAGATGTTCTCAAACTGCAGTCTCGAAAAAGGGTTTCCACAAGAGTTCTTTGGATAATTAAGGGATCCTTGCTTCTTAAAATGTTTCTACCTGAATAAAGAAACTTTCTCTTGTAGGTGTCCATAGAGAATCTTTAAAGGTTCATCCTCAGTGACACTTCGTGATTTCATCTTCTTATTAAAAATGGGAGCAATCCAAAACAAAATATACACAGACCAACAGAAATAAAGAACTTGCCCTATAGAAGCTAGTGTCTTCTGGAAATTGCAGAACGTAGTTTGCAGAAAAGAGTATTGAAATACACTCACTCCGGATGGTATAAGAATAACATGGCAAAAAAATTACAAGAATGGCACACATATTTTTATTCTTTACGAGTATCACCATAACGTGGAATGAATATCAGGTACACTACTGCCCTCATTTGGTGCTTGAGTCATAACTGCAGTAATATGTATTTGTGCTTAATGAATGTGAATGAACTGTACAATAAGAAAGACATATTCCAGTTTTCCATATAAGCAGCCCAGTGATGTAATAGTAAGGTAATAAAAGGACCCAAATTGGTAAATGAATGCAATTTCTCCAAGGAACTTGGGGAAGCATTAGCATAATGCTAAATAACTGCAGTTTCATTCCCAATCTCACAAATATTAGCTAAAATGATAATAGCTATGATGATTCTAGCTGAATACTAAAAGCTAGGTGTCACAATAGAAATTGCCTTCATAAATGCAAACTCTATGTAGCAACAGGAAGATGAGAGGAATCTTGGTCTTGTTATATGTTATTGTTCGTTAACTAAATTTAAGATGTCTGATGCAAAAAGAAAAAAGTCTCCTTGCCATGGGCTTCATGAGTCATGAGTCATAAGTCCATGATTATCCCGAAATTTAGTTATGCGTTTTGAAAATGTCATGAGTAGAAAGTAGAGACAATTCTAGTTTACATTTGTTTCAAATTGGCAGTATTGCATTAGCACTGCTGCCTCACAGCTCCATGTTTTCGAGCTTTCAATGTTCCTGTCTCTGCAGAGTTTCACATGTTTTCTCTGTTTCTGTGTGGGTTTCCACTGGGTTCTCTGGTTTCCTCCGACCTCCCAAAAACACACTGGTGGACTGGCTACACTAAATTGCCTCTAGGTTTTATGAGTGTCTTAATTTGTGTGTAAATGGTGCCTGGGTTAGACTGGTATTGCAGAGCGTAATCAAACCTCATACCCAACATTGCTAGTATAGGATCTGGATCCATTGTGACCCAGATAAGGATAAAATGGATAGTAAAGATGAAAAAAATGAATGAATGAATGAATTTATTCTGAAATGTAGGAATTACAGTAAGAGTTAAAAGCAATACTTATATAAAGAACAGATAATTAAAAACAACAACAACACTGAAGCACAATATACAAATATTTATGAAAATAACAAAATACTGTAATAGTTTTTTGTTATTTGTTATTTAACAGCCTTAAGGAGTTTGGGACACCTGACTATTACATTCATCTGTGATTTCTGAACATTCCATTCCTAATGAATCCTTTCCTTGCTCTTATAATTGCCTCCACTCTCTGGAAGGCTTTCCACTAGATTTTGCAGTGTGAGTGTGGGAGTTTGTGCTTAATCAGTCACAAGAGCATTACTGATCTTGGGTGAGCAGATCTGGCTTGCAGTCAGCATTGCAGCTCATCCCAAAAGTTTTCAGAGGGGTTAAGGTCTGGGCTCTGTGCAGGACATTTGAGTTCTTCCAAAGCAACCTTGGAAAATCATGTCTTCATGGTCCTCGCTTTCCGCACAGGGGCATTGACATGATGGAACATGTTTGTGAATTTGTAATATTACAGCATACAGAGACATCCTATACATCTGCATGCTTCTCACTTTGTTTCTGGAAAGACTGCATATGGGTGTGATGGCCAGGTGTCTGAATACTTTTGGCAATAACATGTACATGAGTTTTTGCATATGTATATCTTCACTTGGGGCATCTTTATAATAATAACATTATGTGGTTTAGATTGAAAGAATATATGCATTAAAAATGTACATAAATGCTGTCTCAATTGCACTAATATTAGTCATACTCATACAGTGACATGCGGTCAGGAGAGGCAGGGGAGGCAGAGTTTCACCTGTCATCATGGAAAAAATAAAATGTATAATAAGCAAATAAATGAAAAGGTTATATTTATTAAATGGTTTGAACTATAAACTAATTTTCCATTTAACTTAAACAATTTAGATTGTTTTTATAAAATAAAAAAAAAATCACTGAATTTTCGCATTTCCATTCAAATCCGGGGAAGAGACGCATGGTGAGGCAGCAGCAAGCTGAGCCTCACCTTGTATTGTGCAATCCCTCACAAACTGTGCTCTGCCATGCAATGAAAGTATGTCACTGTCTCTCTGTACATCACCAATCAAATGTTTCAAACACTTTTAATATATGCCCCCCTGACTTTCCATAGTTTAGCT
>JAQLOM010000003.1:16800972-16816655 GCA_030068315.1 Chrysichthys thysi
TGACTTCAGACATGGATTTGTTATCTCAGATAGTATTGACAACAATTAACCTCCTCATGACTGCTTGAAGAACTTTGGACAGTATAGCGTATGTTTTCCAAGAGGTGGCGCTAGCCGTTGTTTGCTGAAACAGATAAGTGATGGTGGGCTTATCAAAATGGCGTCCACGGTGGTACTTCCGCTTATTGCATAAGGGATCCATCTTTCTCTGCTGTAGGATCTCTGACGCTGACTAAAATCAGCTTGTGGTGTTACAGAAGGCTGTGCTTCACTTCCTCCAGGTGACACTTACAAATTCAGAGTCGGGGTGTGTTGGCTCTTTGAGACGACTCACATGTGAACAGAGTATATGCAGGTTTTATATATATATGTATGTGTGTGTGATATATATAAAATCAGAATGCTTGGATGGAAACCTGTTTCTCGCCCCTGAGCTTGTGAGTGTTTGACTCCCAGCTGTGTGTCTCTCTGTGAGGGAGTCGATGATTTAATAATTGATCATCAGAGTCAATGGAAATGAATCATTTGAATGAAGCACAGACATGACAAGCATTAATGCAGAGATTCTTACTGTGTTTGATAAGGTAGACTTATAGTTATTAATTAGAAGGTAGAGGAAGAGCTCATGGTTCAACAGTGTAACCGTTTCATCTGTAGATAGGGGAAGAAAAACAAATCACTGGATAAAAGTAGCCGTTTGAGATCTGAAAGAGTCGGCTCTTTATAGTGAGTTGAGCCAATTAATTTGACTCACTGAACCACCAATCCCAAGCCTGACCCACACACCTGAGGGGGAAGAGAGAGATTTTGAAATATGTCATATATCTTTTTTTTTTTTTTTTTAATTCAAAGTTGATCTGTGTATAATATAGCATAAATTGGCAGTGTGTTGAGCAAAACTTAATGTTTATTATTGTGATATTATTCCATTGTATCTCTCTCTCTATCTATCTATCTATCTGTCTATCTATCCATATATATATATCTACACACACACATAAATATATATAAAAGCAAGCCCACGTGAAATTAATTGACACGCCTTCTAATTCTGTACAGTTTCTTGTGCACAATAACTGAATAACTTAGCACAAAATAAGACTAACAAAGTCCAGAGCAGTGCATTACATAGAGTGGAAAGGGCACTACACAGAACTCACTGATCCTACAGGACCACATAGCACAAAGTGGTAGGGTTTGGTGGCAAATGATGCTCAAAAAGCTATACAAAATGTTCAGATTCATGTAATTTTTCAAAATGTTTTCACAATGTATTTAAATAGGTCAAGTTATGAGCCTGGGCTGCAAAGGTAACAGCAGTTATTATTCAGAAAATCAAAATAATATATTTGTATTTAGGCTACGATGCATTTTTTGAAAGCCAGTACAGAAAGCATAATTCGTTCCGGAGACGTGTTTGTAATCCAAAGTACTCGTATAGCAAAGCAGCTTTCCCCACTCAGATAATTGGTTCCACAACTCACAAATATTTATATAAATATGACAAAATATAATGCAAAATATAAAGTAAAAATACATAAATTGTAATGAATTTGCTGGCGCGGGGGGCACCTGTTCTGAGCACTCCCAATAACAGCACATATCTGAGAACTCGCGCACTAAAGACTACTTCCTGGTTTTCCTCCGCAACGGCATGGCGCGTCACATGGGTGGCAACCGGTGTACCGGATTGGGACTGATTGCGGGAGCTATAAAAAGACTCACACAAGCACGCCAAGGTTGCCATTAGTTGCCATTTTCAGCCCTCTTGCCAAGCCTTACTTTTCCCGTGTTTGCTTTCTTCGGTTCTAAGTTTCTGTTTCTTGTTCTTCAACCCCACCACACCTGACGACAACAAAATAACCTGCACTTTACCTTTAAAAAGACTCGTGGCTGGTGTGAGCGAGAGGAGAAAGGACTTTCACTTTTGACTTTCACTACTACTCACAGAATCACCGCAGTCTGTCGCTCACTGGGATCTTATTCTTTTTGTGCGACTTTAACAAGGAAACTGTCCAATGATGGCTGCTTTTGTCTCCTTTTGAGGATTTCACGCGACATTGCATTGTCATTAAACAGATTCATCACTCGCACTGCTACAGCCTTATTCAGGTGGTGCTTTTCTACAAAGTTTTGCACTCTTTCCCACATTTTACACATCTCCCTGATCTCATTTGAAGTGAGGGATTCCTCTGTCTCTTCCTATGCTAGCATGGATGTTGACTATACAAGTGAGCCACAATCCTGCAGTGAGTGAGAGAGAGAAGTTGTGATCACATGAGGCTACAATCACTACTCATATTGCAAGACATCGGTCATTAACCAAGTCAAAATTTATTAAAATTTCTTGCTTGTCTTGCAAAAACACTTGCAGACCAAGTTACTCGCAATCCAAGGTTCCACTGTATTCAGGAAACAGGGTGACACAGTGGTGCACAATCACTTCAAAGCAAGAAGGTTCTGGGTTTGAACATGCCAGCTAACTGGGGTCTTTCTCTGAGGAGATTGCATTTGCCTTCATGGGTTTCCTCCCACAGTTCAAAGACATACAGATTAGGTCAGCTGGCTACTCTAAATTGCCCGTAGGTGTGAGTGTGAGTGTGAATGGTTGTTCATCTTGGTGGTAGCTCTGTAATAGGTTTGGGCTGCCTGCCCAGGGTGTACCCCGCCTCTTGCCTGAAGTCACATCTCAGATCTTGCACACTACTTCCCACAACAAACACTTCACTTCCAGGAAAAATCACCACACATCCTGGTGTTATCCTGATATTTGTGGCTAAAGTGTTTAAACTGCAACCACAAAGGGGCCCAAATAATATATACATGCTTCAACATAAAAAATATCTGCATAAAAGCTGTATTACTGTGTACACATCTGTCCACTCTCTACACACTGATGCTATAATTCAACTTGGATTTAAAAAATGCACATAGATAACATGTCTGCTCTATTCCAGTCGCCAATATGTCGCCAGTTACAGAAATTAATTTTGTAAGATAACTCTATATGGACTCCTACCACCACATGTTCTTACTCTAACTTTTATTTTTGCCATCATTGTCTTTATTTGTTATATTTACTGTCTAATTGTTTGTAGAATTCTTCTTGCTATCTCTGTGGTTTTGTAATATTTTACTCTGGAAGAGAAATGACAGTAAACCTGGACCTGAATTTGAATGCAGTGGGAAGAAACGACTAAATATAATGACCAATCTTGATCTATAAATGATCCTACTTCAGGTTTCCTTTATATAAGCTTCTGTTTTAGCATCTTGGCTCCATTTTCTAGAACAACACTGATTTGAAACACAATAATCACTCCATTTCAATATATGTATATTATATATGCAGTGTTTTTGAACATGTCATCTATTTTGTCCATAACAGGCACAGTTTAATGTTGTCATGGAGTCCTTGGTGAAGGAGACAGTACAGAAAATCTGCCTTCTGTTCAAGTCATGCAACGGGGAGAAAGAGTGTAATGCTGTGGATTTGGTCAGCGCATCTGACAGATCAGGAAATGCCCAGAGCCTGCCCGAGCCGGAGAAACCAGCTACACCACCCAAATGTGCTCAAACTGCAATATCCGGTAGGACTTTACTCCACATGGTGAATGCCATGTGCACTAAGTGCATCTTTTAAAGTAGCAGTTATTAAAGACCTAAATGCTTATTTAAGGCAGCTTGGAATGTGTTTTGTTTGTTCTTTGATTTTGTTTTTAGCTTAGCCATATGCATTATATGAAGGATATTAATGAGTGAGTAATAGAGCAGCTGTAGTATCACATTCCAGACACATTTAGCTCTATTTTTGTACCAAATTGTCTCTAATGTTGCAGGAAGAACTGTGTATCTCTTAGTGAGTCGTGAAGGACCACCCGCTTTACTGACAACTGCAACTCCGCGGCAAGACGTCTTCAGAGTTAAGGTCTGTTCAAACAAGAGCCTTAAGATCTTGATTTTGTTAGATATTTTGTGAATTATTTTTTCCTGTATCTTTTTTTTTTTTTATATATATATATGTTTATTTTATTCTATTTATTTTGTAGTATCCTGCTACTCGGGAGCTCAACTCTAGCACAGCCATTAGCTCTCCTATGAAGGTGGAAAACAACAGGAAAAAGACCCAAACCATCTTTATAATGAAAAGTGAGCATTTTATTTCTTTAAGATTTATTATTTTCTTATAGTTTGGGCACATTGCTTTCAACAATGCTAAATCAGTCCATCTATTTGTCATGAGTATAAAAATATGGATGAAGGAACTACAGTAATTATTAATTTGGGGCAGACAACTCGGTAACCATGGAAAAGCACATTATCCTGATTATCTGTTTTCACATGCCTTTTCCCAGAAAAAAAAAATGCATAAGTATTATTTTATGTTTAAAAGTTTTGAGAATTGGTTCCTTGCTGAAGATTGCTACTCATATCTAAATTCCATTTTTGCAATTATATAAAAAATGGGAACATGTTTAGGCTGTTGGCAGGAACTGTATTTATTATTTGGATGACTTACACTCACTGCATTCTTTATTAAGAACACCAGTACAAATGCTCGTTATGGCAGCAGCATAATGCATAACATTGTGCAGATACAGGGGTTAAGAGCTTCAGTTAATTAATGTTCACATCAAACATCAGAATGTGGAAAAATGCGATCTGTGTGACTTTGACTGTGACGTTGTTTTTAGTGTGACACAGGCTTGAGTATTTCAGAAACTGCTGATCTCCTGAGATTTTCACACACAACAGTTTGCAGAGTTTACGCAGAATGGTGCGGGAAAAAAATAAAGCATCCAGTGAGCAGCAGCTCTGTGGGCAGAAATGTCATCTTGGTAAGGGAGGTCAGAGGAGAATGAACAGACAGATCTTTTGATCTGTGAAAAAATCTACAGTAATTTAGATAATCACTGTTTGCAATTGTGATGAGCAGAAAAGCATCTCAGAATTGCACGGTACATCAAACCTTAATGCATATGGGCGGCAACAGCAGAAGATCACATCAAGTTCCACTTCTGTCAGCCAACAACAGAAAGCAGAGGCTTCACTGGGCGCAGGCTCATCAACACTGGCCGGTGCTCCAGACTATAGACTGGAAAAATGTCACATATTCTGATGAATCTTGATTTCTGCCTAAGCACACGGATGGTCAAGAGTTTGCCACCAACAGCGGGAACCCAACTTGCCTTGTGTGTAACAGTCCAGGCTGGTGGAGGTGGAGCGTTGGTGTGGAGAATGCTTTCCTGACACACTTTAAGCCTCTTAATACCAATCGACATTTGTTTGAATCCCACAGCCTGTTTATGCATTTGCTGACCATCTGCATCACTTCATAGCCATGATTTGCTCATCTTGTAATGGCTTCATCAGGCATGAGAATGCACCATGCCACAAAGACCTCCCCAGTCACTTGTTCTGAATGCAGCAGACCATCTTTTGGATGTGGTGCAGTGTGAGATTGGCAGTATGAAGGTGCAAACCTGCTGACAATTTTGCAGCTGTGTCATACAATCATGTCAATTTGGACCTGAATCTCAAAGGAATGTTTCTATCATGTTTCTTGTGGAATCCATGCAATGAGGACTCAACTATCCAGTATTAACTTGGTGTTCCTAATAAAGTGACCACTCAGTGTATATTAACATCTATCTGTCACTATTAAATTAAATTTGGTTAGCTCCAATTTGGTTTAAAAAAAAAATTTTTTTTGCCTACTCAGTGCTCCTAGATAGTTAATGTTATATTCAATTGTTTGCAAGATGTGTCTGCTCTTAGAACAATTTTTTTTATTTTTTTATAAATATATAAAGTACAGGAAGTACAAAGCCACAAGCACGAATGCGAGGTATGAGGTTGAGCTATGACTATGCAAGTAGGCAAGCATTTTGGAGCATTTCCTTACCTGATTGTCTTGTTAATGTGTATAATGTTATAATTATGTATAATCATGATTTCACTCAAGGGCTTGAACTGAATTTATGGCCACAGTGGTGGCCATAAATTCACAGATTTCTTTCCTTGATGTGTTAGCTGAATATTATTATACCACATGTTCAGACTGCTAGTTGGATGTATGGTAGGATCATCAAACAGTAGTAATTTATTTTAAAACGTATATTAATTAAGCAATATCACATGAGCAAGAGTGCTATTGTACTAAATACTGTATGTGATTGTAAGTGCTTTCAGGAGGTAATCACAGCCTTGTTGATATCAGTACAGCAGCATGATGCTTTTATACAGCGAGTGTATATCCAATGAATAGAGTGACTCACAATTCAGTCAAATTATTGGACTGGAAATGACTTTTACATAATTATGAGCATTTGTATTCATTTTTTTACTTTGTGTTTTAAATATGAACTGAATGGTTTGGTATTTGCGCTCCCTTTTGTGTTTATTTTTCCTTGTACTATTGAATGCAAGTCGTTATTGCTAAGGAACAGCATCAAATTACTGATATGTAGCACTTTTCTACCAGGCAGCACGGCACAACTCCAAACCAAGCCAAACCAGGGGTGTCTGTATCCTGATAGAAAACGTGTGCCATAAACGTAGCAGGATTTTCACTCGATATCACCGGAACAAGTGGTAAAGCACTCAGATTAAAAAAAAAAAAAGAAGGATTCAAAATTTTAAAAAATCCAAGTCAAAATACTAAACCCAAGGATATTGTATAGTGCACGTAGAGTACGTAGTATGCCTTCTTTGCTATACCCTGTTTAGTGAACAAAGTGCATAGATAACACTTATGTGTGATTCTTATTTAGCAAAGAATAATACATCGCTGTAGGTCACAATGCAAAAATTGTGATGTTGCTTCTAAAATCCAAGGCTAAAGGATCATTTGACTACACTAATGACAATTTCTCTCCAATTACAAGTTATTCTAACAAGAGACATTATCATGGTGATTCTGTAGCAATTGAGTTTAACCACTGTGTCAATTTCACTAATTTTTAGCCACTGTATGTCCTCATATCTGAGCAAGACAAAGCAACTAAATTCAGCATGAACTGAGTACTTGAACATGCAACAGTTTGCTCGGCATTGGAAACTGCTGCTAAAACATGGATAAATCCTGGATTATATTCTGAGCCTACTGGTAGAAGGGTGTTATAGATGCTTTCCATCAGTAAGAGATGCAAACTACACTTCTATATTGTTTGCTTTTGTTTCAGATGCAGGCTCCTTTGCTAACGAAGCTAAAAACACCATAAATCCTCCAGCTGTACAAACCACTGTTCAACCAGACGAGCTAAAGAAGAACATATCCTATAAATGTGATGTGTGTGGAAGGACTTTCACAATGAAGCGATATTTAATGCGTCACAAGCAAGTACACTCCAAAAATGCCCATCACACCTGTAGTGTGTGTGGGAATAAGTACAGGTTTTTAAGAGCACTAAACAAGCACCTCTTGTCTCATGGCAAAACGAAGAGGGAGGCACATCTGTGCAAAACTTGCGGCAAAAGCTTTGTAAACCTGGAGAGGCATGAACTCGTCCACTTGAACGTAAAGCCGTATATTTGTGGCGTGTGTGGAAAAGGCTTCACCCTTGAGTCGGTTTTGCGGGTGCACCAGAGACTTCATACGGGAGAGAAGCCGTACCAGTGTGAGACCTGTGGGAAACGCTTCACGCAGTGCAGTTCCCTTCACCTTCATAAGAAGGTTCACTCAGAATTGAAGCCCTGGAAGTGCAGCCTGTGTGACAAGACTTTCAAGAGGCAGTCCAGCTGGAAAAAGCACAACTTGGTTCACACTGGAGAGAAGCCACACGTGTGTGAAACGTGTGGCAAGGCGTTTAGCCACAGGGGAAATCTGAGAAGGCATGTTCGTAATCACACAGGTGTAAAACCGTATATGTGCAAGGTCTGCGGTAAGAGTTACACTCAGATGAGCTCGCTAAAGGAGCACATGCCAGTGCATGGAATGGCCAAACCTTTCATGTGCGAGAAGTGTGGACAGACCTTTGTGTACAATTATGCCCTGAAAAATCACATGTGGACACACATGGATGGTAGAAAAGTGCATGGGGCTGAAAAGAACCCTCAGTGCTGCGAAGTCTGTGGGAAATGCTACAGATCGTCTTATGCATTGAAAATGCATCAGAGGCTTCACTCTGAGGACAATTCATTTAGGTGTAAGGTGTGTGGGAAGACTTTTAGCAGTATGTCTGGTCTGTATGCACATGAGAAGCGTCATACAGGGGTAAGCATTTTCAGGTGTGAGCTGTGCAAAAAGACCTTTGTCAGCAAGGCGTATCTGAAAGTACACGAGTTTTTGCACACCAAAGAAAAAATCCATAAGTGCTTGGTTTGTGGAAAAGGATTCAGTCTGTTAAATTCACTTAAGCTGCACATGCTTATTCACACTGGAGAAAAACCACACAAGTGTGAAAGGTGTGGCAAGGCTTTTGGCATACTGGCAAACTTAAGGAGACACAATCGCATTCACACTGGAGAGAAGCCTTTTAGTTGTGAAGTTTGTGGGAAAAGCTTCAGCCAGTCAAACAATGTGAAGGCTCACATGCAGATGCACACCGGTATAAAACCATTCACTTGTCAGAAATGTGGGAAGAAGTACGCTTATCGTAGGAATTATAATGATCATAAATGTGTGCCTCTGTAAAAAGTAACATTCTGTGTCATTGATGAGGCTGCCTTAGGTACACTGACAATTGATATGTAGGTAAACTGTCTTAATTATGAGAATTTCAGTAGCAGAGGTGTATTGCTAATGAGATATTCTTAGCATGCAGAGAATTGTATCACATAATTCCTAACATAAGTGTTTATTCAGGCTGATATTATTAGTAACAACAAGAAGAAACAAATGCATCTTTTTGCATCTTTGATGGTTTTCTAATTTGGCTTTTCTGCCAGGCAGATTTTCTTTGCATCTGGTCTGATCACGGCTTAATAATAGCTTAAGCAGCAGGAAAATGAGCAAATGCAACAGTTTTCATGAACACTTTGGGAAAGCTAAGATATGCCCAGAATATGGGCACTGACTTATAAAAGGAAATAAAATACTAAGAGTTATCAATCTGTAAATATTTTAAATTCAGATGTCTTTGTGATGCTTATGTACATTCTTTGTAAATAAACTTTACAGCAGCTCCATCGCTTTCTTTCACTAATTCAGATCAAGTCGTAAAACACGACCATTTTAAGTCGCTGACTTTAAATTCAAGTGGCTCTTTGCAAAAAACTGACATGGGTTTACTCATAAAAGTAGTAATTTACTGAATCAATGAAGCACAATTAAACTGTAATTTGAATGAATATCAAGCCTGTAGTATAAACCCTGAAGTTTGATTGATGTTTTTATTTATAATTATGTCAAATCGTTATGATGTATTAATAGCTATGCCTATACCCATGTCACATTTTAAGCAGACTGTATCCGTGATCTTAAAATGGAAAGGGTGTGTATATGTGTGTATGTGTGTGTGACCTGAATTTAAGAGCTAAAATGTACCAATTAACCATTTCCCCAAGTCCTCTGACTTCCACACAGTGGTATTTGAAAAGACACAAACACAGAAAAAGATTTAATTTTGGAAGCTATTGCAGAAGCATTTTATTTGTAATAGCATTTAATGCACATCACCACAAAGCAGCTTTGAAGCTAAGTCAAAGGATTTTTAAACAATTTTTAAAGGTTATACATAATGCTCTGTTTTATGTTTGAGGCTAAATAAAATAATATTAAATTGTTGATAATCATAGATATATTTTTAAAATGCTGTTTTACAATTTAACATTTGTACCCTAAGGCTGACTTTAAGATACATCTTTTGTACTATAGCAACGGGAAACAAAATAAATTCGTACAGCAACCCATCTCACAGAATATAAGCAGAAACAATGGAAATTGTGCTAATAGTTATTATCTGTATGTGTGGTTTACATACAGAGAAATGGGCAGCACTATCACAATACTTTAAATGTGAAACAGGAGAAGAAAGACTTTCAGAGCAGGTGAAGGTATCCTTTACTAACTGTCTATTCATACCGACCCATGTACTGACATACATATCAGATGCACAAGAGCAGTCCCATGGATTAGCGTTGAGATATATGGACTTCAGTGCTGTCAATGAGTCCAGGGTCCCTTTATCCAGTGACTGTAATCGGTTGGATTTGAGATGTAGTTGCTTCAAGTTCTTTAAGCCTTGAAATAGTGCAGCGGAAAGAAGGTGGAGCTTGTTGTTATCCAAATCAAGCTCTTGCAGAAAGGTCAAAGGAGAGAAGACTGTTGGAGGTAAGTGGGACAGGAGGTTGTTTTGCAAGAAGAGCTTGTGTAGCCTGCCCTGAGCCCTGAAAATATTATGTGGTAGTTTAGTGAGTTTATTGAAACTCAGGTGTAACACTTTCAATTCTGTCAAGTCTTTGAAATCATCGGTGGACAGGGATCTCAAAACATTGTTGGCCAGATCGAGCATCCTCAACTTTCGAAGCCCTACGAAAAATCCAGTCGGGAGCCTCTCTATGTTGTTAATATTTAGCCCGAGCTCCTGTAAGTCATCAAGTCCAGTCAGCATCTCATGATGGAGAACAGAAATGCTGTTGTCGCTGAGTCTAAGAGAATGGAGTTTTTTAAGGCCTTTGAAAGCAAACCTTGAAATGAAGTGAATATGATTGTTCATCAGATGTAGAACTTTCAGATGTTGTGCTTTGTGTAGAAAATGCTTGGGAATTCTCCGAATAACATTGTTGTTTAAATAGACTTGCTTCAGCTTTGTCAGTGTTCTAAATGAAGATGAGTTGAGCTCGAAGATTTGATTGTTGTCCAGTTGTAGTTCCCGGAGTTCGGTCAATGGGTGGAATAGATCCGGTACCATGACAGACATATTATTTCTCTCAAGCACTAATTTTCTTAATTTGGTCAGATTGTTGAACAAGCCACTGGGAAGTGATGGCAGAGAATTGTGGTACAAATTAAGAATCTCCAGGTTGCCCAAGTCTTGGAACACATTGGAGGGGAGATCCTGCAACTGGTTGAAGCTTAAATCAAGTTCAGTAAGCTGTAAAAGATCCATCAGGGAGTCCTCGTGCAAAATAACCAGGTGATTTTTGCTTAAATCCAATTTTCTCAATTCAGATAGTCCAGAGAAAGCATTTGCAGGGACGATGGTGATGGCATTTCTCTGCATGTACAGGCTGGTGAGATTGGTAGTATACTTAAAGGCACCACTAGGGATAGAAGTGAGCTTGTTTTTGCTGAGATCAAGATCAGTCAGTCTCAATGTTTGCTTAAAAGTTCCTTTCTCTGCACTTTCCAAGTGTTTGTTGAACAGAAAGAGCCTGATTGCGGTGGTGCAATTCATATCTGTCATCTCTGCATTCTTACTGAGTAAGATATCCCTAAGTTCAGCATCTGTTAGTGAGCCTAGGGATTTCACATTATTATTGGATACCGATGTAATGTTGACAAGATCCTTGGAATTTTTAGTAAGGAGGTTGTTTGTCAGTCCTGTGCATGAGGTTGAGTTAAACTCGGAGATATGTTGACTATCCAGGTCTAAGTCTCGTAGTTCAGTTGGTGGATGAAATAGGTCTGGTAGGATGTCTGAAAGATTATTACTGTCCAGCCGTAGTTCCGTTAATTCAGTCAAATTGTTGAACACCCCATTGGGAAGTGATACTAGGTCATTTTGGTGCAATTTAAGGACCTTCAGTTTCTCCAAGTCTTGAAGCACGTTTGTAAGAGTTTGCAGATTGTTGAAGCTCAGATCTAACTCCACAAGATTAAACAGAGACATCAGAGATTTCTCATTTAAATTTAAAATGGCATTATTGCTCAAGTCTAATTTCTTCAGTGCAATTAGTCCTGAGAAAGCATTTTCAGGGATGAGCCTGATTGCGTTTTTCTGCAAATAAAGATGTGTGAGATTAGGTGTATCTTTAAGTGCACCAATGGGCACAGAGGTAATCCTGTTTTCACTGAGATCAAGATGAGTTAGGGCCAGTGCACCCTTGAAGGTTCCTCCTTCTAAATTTTTCAGAAGGTTGTTGGACAACAAGAGTCTGTTTAAATTGGTGTAGTTTTCAAACACATGCTTGTCTGTCACCCATATTTTGTTATTGCTCAGGTTAAGTTCGCTCAGTGCAGGACCCCCTTCTGAAGACTGGTGTTGGTCATCATGAAGCGGCAATGGTGCCTTGTGTAAAATCCCCTTTGAAAGTTTTGTCAGTTGGTTGTTGCTTAGGTCAAGGTGTTTAAGCTTTCTCATGGTTGCAAAAGAGGATAGGTTGAGCTCTGAGATACGATTATTGTCTAGCTGTAAAAACCTGAGCTTTGAAAGTGGCTGAAATAGATCTGGTGGGATGACTTCAATGAGATTTCTGTCCAGCTGTAGTTCGTTTAACTTTTTCAAGTTATTAAACAGGCTGCGTGGTAGAAATGTCAGTGCATTGTGATATAGATTAAGGTTTTCTAGTTTGCCTAGTGATTGAAACACCTGTGAGGAGAGATTCTGCAACTGGTTGAAACTCAGATCTAGTTCACCAAGCTGGTAAAGACCTCTAAAAGAGGTCACAGCTAAAAGATCAATGTGGTTGTTGTTCAGATATAGTTTTCTTAATGCTGATAGCCCATAGAAAGCATTTTCAGGAACTAATGTGATGGCATTTTTCTGCAGGTAGAGGCTGGTGAGATTAGTGGAGTCCTTAAGGGCTTCAGTGGGAATGGTGGTAAGCATGTTGTTACTGAGATCAAGGTGAACCAGGCTAAGTGCACTTCGGAAGGTGCCTTGAGTTACACTTTTCAAACGGTTGTTGGACAGGACAAGCCTGTACAGACTGACACAGTTTTCAAACACACACATGTCTAGCACCTCAATATTGTTACTGTTCAGGTGGAGCTCCCTGAGCTTAGGTGTTTCTTTGAAAGCTCCACAGGATAGGGTTTGTATCTGGTTCAAGCTCAAAATAAGAGTTTGAAGGTTACTCAGACCTTGGAGGAACTTCTGGGGAATCATTTTTACATGGTTTTCACTGAGTTCCAAGTAAGTCAGATTCTTCATTTCTTGAAATAGTCCAGTCATAAAAGTGCTAAGTTGATTTCCTCTGAGAAACAGTTGATTAAGGCTTCTCATATTTGGAAAGCTGGTGCTATTTGTAAGCCACTCACCAAGGTGGTTGTTGGTAAGATCAAGGACATGTAATTCCTCTAAACCTTCACTGGGCAGAGTCTGGATCCTATTGTTACTAACAAAGAGGCCCTTGGTACCTTGCAGAGGTAGAGGCAATTCCACAAGATTCTTGTTTAAACAGGTGATAGTGGTGTTGTCTACACACTCACAAGACATTACACAAGCATCAGCCACTGCAATGATGATCATTACCACACTGATGTGTCTAAGCATGGTTCAAATCTTTGACCTAAAAGCAGAATAAACAAGTCTTTACTGGGAATATCCAGTGAAGGTTAAAAAAATGCATGTTTTCATGTTGGCACAAATGTTGGGTCATTTGAACGTGTTGGTAATGCAACACTGTCAATACTAAATACACAGAACAAACTTTTTGCAATAAGCAATTTAAAAAAAAGGTTCTTCCTTATGTATATCGATTGTTATTTGTTTCTAAGTAAGACTTACCAATACGTTGCCAGCAGAATCCAAGAGTATTCAGAGGCTTAGTAGAAAGGAAATGAAACTCAGCAGAACTGTTGTGTGCATATGGACTCCCTTCAGCATTTGTTTAAGAAGAAAAACCACTAGTGACATCTTCGACAAGAGCGTACCTAAATATTGCCACATCAAAGGAAAGATGAAGCACGAAGTACATCAGAATGCAAGACCTTAAAATGCTTACAATGCATTATGAGGTTACTAGCTGCATGTAATACTTGAACAGCATAAAGTCTGGGGGGGGGGGGGTAAAAAAGAATGATCAGGTTTATATGTATTACCATCTCACTATACAGTAAAATATTCTGCTTAGTTGTAATGTATTAGAACATCATAGTTAAAAACTAATCCAGTTAAGATTACTCTTAAATTACAACATTTATATTAGATATTTTAGGTAAAATCTCTATATCAAGTCCATAGTGTTTTAATGCAGTGCAGGGGTGCTGGTTTTTGCAAGTGTTGTTTGTGCCAGTTTTAAGCCTGAACATGCAGCATGGTGGTGCAGGGTTTCACATGTTCACCTTGTGTCTGTATTTTCTGTCAGGTTCTCCTGGTTCCAGCTACTTTTTAAAACATTCCCGGTAGTTGAATTGGACTCATTTTTGTAAAATTACCCCAAGGTGTGATTGGGTGTATGAAAGTATACTTACATGGTGACCTCTGATGGACTGGTGTTCCATCCAAAGTATATTTCCACCACATGTCCAGTTTCCCAGGATAAGCTCTGGATCTGCTGGCAAGGACAAAGCAGTTACTGCAGAAGAATGAATGTACATGCAAACAAATGGTCAAACATCATCTTTTAGTTATGTATTTTTATTACCAGCCACAAGATGGTGTGATAGGGATGTTCTGACCTTCCTACATTATTTTCACTTTGTACTCCTGTATTTAGACTGAGGATCTGCTGAAATGTACATACTGAAATACACTGAATTGTCTCTAGCCCCTGAACTTTTTGACCTATTTATACATTACTTGAGTATTATTGAAATTGAACACTAGTCAAATGTTTCTTCTCTCATCCAGCCAATAACTGTTGGCTATACTGCAATTAAATGGGCTCAATTTTCATTCAATCAGGTTAATCAATATAGAAAAAATGACCTTCTCATGATACACAACGTAGTTAAGTCTTTGGCTCGCTATGTGTGCTTAAAGTTGGATATGCTACCAGACTGCAGTGTTGAACATGAGGATGAGCACCCACTGGCCTAACCCAACAAACTGCAAGCAAAGACTTGAAGAAATAAGGTGTCTTCTTCATTGACCTCACCTTGAAGAAGCATGTTGGACCTCCTAAGTTTAGCTAATTGACTTTTATGTTAACATTAACTTGCTATATTTAATAAAGCCTATTTTCTTTGCTAGCGCCAGGTTAGTCTAGCATTAGTTCTAGTAACTAACATTACAGACTTCTCAACAAATCGAATTCTAGCTAATGCAGTGTTTTTCAACCGGTGTGCCGCAGCACACTAGTGTGCCGTGAGAGGTCGTCAGGTGTGCCGCGTGAAAATCCCCCCTCCCCCAACATTTAACCTCACATTGCGCGCACCGAGAGCGCACCGAGCACGCAACGATTACACTCAATTTCCCAAGATTCCCTAGGCAGTACCCGGATGTGTTATATACCGTTGGAAAGGTCTCCTTGTTGGATACAAGAATATCTTAGTCCCACCCCTGTAACTTGTCATACGCTGGCGCTACCGTCCATCAAAGCTGAAGCGACATATTATCATCCAGCATGACTGACATGTTTTGAGCGCGTGTAACTTAGGACCAGAAGGTCCTACAGACACGTAACGGGTATCTACATAATCAGGAGAGTCTCCTGAATACAGCTGTGGAGAACTATGCTAAATATTCCGTTTACCACCGGAAAACAGTTCAGATTTGTTTTTTTCGGTGTAATTTGGGTCGGATAGTACAAATAAAGAACACAATCTCAATAAAACATGGTGGATATTCGAATTTATTGGGTTCTTACGGAAAATTTGAGCCCAAACATGGTGGGGTGACTTGATGCTATGGATG
>JAQLOM010000003.1:16855832-16868263 GCA_030068315.1 Chrysichthys thysi
TGTGTGTGTGTGTGTGTGTGTGTGTGTGTGTGTGTGTGTGTGTGTGTGTGTGTGTGTGTGTGTGTGTGTTACACTCATACTTTCCTCCAAAAGTATTGTAACAAGACGGCTGAGGGCTTTTTGTTTAGTTTTTTTGTTTTTTGCACGTGTATGCAAGATGAAAAGATGAACATGAGGAGCGATATCAGAGTTTCAGCTTTATTCCATGATTTTAAAATATTGGAACTTAGCAAAATCAGTTGCTACCTGAAGTACCTGTAGTAGAATAGCATTTAAAATATGTTTGTTTGTTTTTTAATTTGTTTTATTTTATTTGTTTTTTTGGGGGGGGGGGTATTAAAATATGCAGGTGTCAGCATATGGAAATCTAACTGCAAATTAGACACTGTAGCTGAAAAGACAGTTTAGAGAAAAGTGACATGGAAAAGAGGCTGTTTGTCACTGAAACACATGGGGATGGGCAGGGTTAAAAACTCTACTGCAGCCAGGCTCTCTTTTTAGCGCAGAAATGCTGTCCGTTTTCCTACATCAATGCTTACATTTACTACAGAAAATGATACTTGCAAATTCTTCAGACATTTATCATAGCTCTGCAGTTTTATGTAGATTGCTTTTCATTTTAACAGCCCTGAACTGAACTAAAACTAGTATGATGGATCACTCTGCGCTGTTTTTTTTTTTTTTTTTTTGCTTGAGTACATGTCTTTTTGTTTTTGTTTTTTACTCCGAGTCTTCCTATTCTCTTCTTCCCAGATGTAATGGTAGGGATGGGCTTTTCCCGTGAGGAGATCAGGGAAGCACTGACCACTCAGAAGTACAATGAGGTCACTGCTACTTACCTGCTGCTGAGCCGCAGGACTGAGGTGAGAATCCTTCAATTCCTGACTGTGCAAGAGAGAGTGTGTGCGTGAGAGTGTACTCTCACTCCTTGCACTTACCTGTTTCCTCTACAGGATGGCAGTGAGTCTAGATCAAGTAGTACTCTGTCTCTAGCACGAGTCCGGCCCAGTCCGATTACCAATGGTACCAGTAAACACTCCTCCACCTCCTCATCCAGCTCAGCCTCCACCACCCACACCAAACCCCAGCGCAGTGCCTCCACCTATCACCGTCAGAGGCGGCACAGTGACTTCTGTAAGTCACCAACTCACCTGTTCCACCTTAATAACAGCAAGCTGGTTTGCCATAGATTAAAATGATTAGATAACACACCTTTGATGTTTCTTTGCATACATTTTCATTCATTTTTACATTATATTATTTAATATTCACGTGTATTCCTAGCTGAACTTGTGTGGTTGTATAGAATGCCCCAGAGGAAAGTCGTCTTGTCTCTCTGGTGATTTTAGTTTTTCTGGTTTTCAGGTGGTCCTGCAGTGACTCCGGCTCACCCTAAACGTAGCCCCACCAGCACAGGAGAGTCAGATTTGAAGGAGGAGCGTTTGGCCACGAGAAAGGCAGGCTGCAGTGTGGTAGGCAGTCGTAACATCCCGCCCTCCAGCCCCATGGTCAGCACAGCTAACAACCCCAACAAAGCAGAGATCCCTGACCGCCGCAAGGAAGCTGCTGTCACCTCAGTAAACAAAACACTTTAATCACATCGGCTCATTAGCTGTGTTATTGAAGGAGACCGCCAAGTGATTGCACTCAAATCTACAGCAAACCCAGACCTAGTCGTGTCCATACAGCTGACTCAGCTCATGAAGTGTTTAAAATGAGTCCAGTTAGTTTGTATTGTAGAAGCAGAAAAAAATTGAGGCTGAGCTTGAGAATCACTGCAGCATGGTAGACGTAGATATATGTGTTTTTAATATATTAATTGCAAATATGCTACGGCTATAGGTTATAACTTACAAACTTAAATACTTTGTATGCAACAAACACACCAGTTCTTATTTCCCTCCAGAACAACGTACCAGCAAGTACCATGACCCGCAGAAACACGTACGTATGTACAGATCGCTCAGGCACCGATAGACACTCCTTACTGCAAAATGGCAAAGAGAACAGGTAATTTGGTTTGCTTATTTATTTATTTTTGTTTCCGTGTCTGCTAAAATCATACCATTTTGTTCATTTAAAAAACAAGGTAAATTCGACAAAGTCTTTGCCGAATACAGAGCTCTTTTGTGTTTAAGCTTGTGGTATTGTTTATAAAGGTGTAACTCTGCTTCACATGGACTTGGTTTGTGAGTCTTCCAGCTCCTGTTTTCCACATGACGCCTGTATTGTCTGAGTTTGGCTTCCTGTCTCTCCACCTCCTCTTTTTCTGTTTCTTGGTCTCTTCTTACTTCTTTCTTTCTGTCTGTGTGGGGCGTACCAGCAGGCAGTGGTCATATGAACTTAGAAGCTAGAGAGAGAGAAGGATGTAGGCTGGTTATCAACTTGAGGGTAGCTGTGCTGATCTAGCACTTCCTCTACAGCACTGTGGGTCTAGCGAAAGCACACATCACCCTCACACAGGCAACATAAACACTGTTTGCATGCTTGATTGCATTCCTTCTAAGCAGCGTATCTGTTTGTCATGTTAATTTAAATGATGCATAATGATCCTAGCTTTCATTTGAGAATATTCAGGTCAAGTTCACTCATTATTAAAATAATTACTGATTAAAGCGATCACACAGTTATGTAGTTTTTCCTCGTAGTTAAATAAGATTCTGCACGAGGTGTGCAAATGCACTTCACTCTGCTTCCAGGCTCAAAAAATAAATATCTTTGGTTTCATTAGAGTCAGATGTGTACAGCTAGGTGTGGGTAGAGGAAGCTGTATTAGCGCAGAGTTATTTAGAGCGCTAACTGAAGTGGCCCAAGGCCAGTTGCGAGGTAGAGAGACTGTGTGAGATCTGTTAGAGCAGTGATAAAGTGCAAAGTGAGCATCACCAGGATGCGGGGGTGGGGGTTTGGCAAAATCTGCTAATCTGAAACCTAAATAGATCTACTGAAGCTCAACAGCCATATGCCTATAGCTTTTCATATATCTTTATATATCTTATTTACCTTCCTCTCTATCTACATTTCTTCCATCTTATCATTCCACTTCACGTCATTACGTGTTGTAGGTTGCCGTGTCCTGGCACTTGCAGTTTTCCTCACACTGCTCCATCGTAACACTCTCTTATGGGCATATGTGCAGCTATGTGTGGTTTCCTCTCAGGAGAACTGGCTGTTCTTGTCCTCAGAGAGAATAAATAAAAGAAATATCTCATAGCTGGGTGACTCAGCTGATTTGCGCTTGAGTGATTTTAACAATGCTGCCTTGCTGCTGAAGGCCTCATCTGCCTGATCTCCGATCATATTGCTTCAGCCTTGTTCCTGTGCACAGTTTTTCATATCGTTGTGCTACCCATAACTGAATATTTGTTTTTTGTTTTTATCTCCGCAGCTCACACTCTCACCGTTTACCTCCGGCCTCTCCCTCCACACATAGCATATCTGGGGCGGGGGTGGGTTCATCCTCTTCAACCGAGCGGTCCCGCCTGAGCCGAGGCTCCACTGTGCGCAGCACTTTTCATGGTGGTCAGCTCCGGGAGCGTCGGCTGCCTGCTCATGCCCCACCAGCCTCCCCGACTTTGTCCCGTGATGCCAGCCCGCTGCCCCATGCCCGCACCCGTGCCACAACGAACCTCTTCAGCAAACTCACCTCCAAGCTTACACGCAGGTAAGGCGAGACAACAGACTACAGGGCAAGCATGCGCTCGTGGAACAGTGCGAACATTTTTTTTTTAAAGAGTACAGAGGTGAACTCGTCAACTGATTTCATTCTGGCAGAACGTTATATTTAAATATATTCTGTCTCACAAGCCTTTCTTCAGGCAAACCTGCTCGTGAGTTACGAGCTTTTTTGTGTGCGTATACTCCGTGAAATTTAAAATCAGAAGTGTTACAAGATTAAGTCTCCATTTTGCTGGACAGAAAAGTAGAGGAGTTCACAAGTGTCCACAAACTGCTATAAGGAGCAGCTCCTTGCTGGATGTACTGTTAGCCTTTTATGTTATTTTCTGAGTATGAATGAAGAGCATGCATTTTGCAGGTATGTGTATACTTTGGGAAATTAAATGGATTCCACTAGAAGATTTTTATCTCCTTGATTCAAAACAACCTACTAAAATACGAAATACAACCGCGATTCCAAAAACAGGTGAAGCGCTGTGTAAAATGTAAATAAAAATGCAGTGATTGCAAGTTCTTTTCAACCTACTGAGTACAGTACAAAGATGAGATACTTACTGTTACTTTTTTTTAGTAAATAACACACGTATTCTGAATTTGATGCCAGCAACATGTTCTGTAAATTTTGGGACAGGGGCATGTTTACCGCTGTGGTACATCACCTTTATTTTTATCAGCACTCACTAAGTGTTTGGGAACTGAGGACACTAACTGTCGAAGTTCTGAAAGTGAAATTCTTTCCCATCCTTTTTTTGGTATACAACTACATTTGCTCGAAAGTCTGGGGTCTCAGTTGTGATAATTTAATTATATCAGATTTGTTGTCTTTTTTTAATATTATTTATTTGAATATAGATCTAAAGGGTTTTGGAGATCATTGCCTTCTGCTTGTATTTACGTTTCACAAGGCGTCCCAACTCTTTTGGAATCGAGATTTTAATCTAACAGGAAATGTAGGCTCTTCTAGCTAAAGATAATAATAGCAATGTAGGCTTTACAAGTCAGGATGTGTTCCTTGTTTCCACTGAAACAGCTTTTTTACACTTTGGTCATCCACCTAAAACCTGCAGTTCATAGCTCCCTAACTACCAAGGAGCTAGAATTTCTGAAAGTGAGCAGTTTACATTTTGTTTTAGTATAATCAGCTAACGATCTTCACATGAGACAGCATTATCCGAATAAATGTTGCATACACGGCATTAACTGTCCCTCAATAATCCCTCCTTTATTAACCAAGTGCTTCTAACTCTCCCACTGCACATTATCGCCTCTTTCTTAGTCTTGGCTGAATTCGGGTGCTCGGTCTTTTTTGCTTACTTTTCCTTGGCAGTTAGCGTCGGTCTTATTTCTCTGTCAACCTTTTCTGCTCTGCTCTGCTCTCCCTCTCTCTATCTTTCTCTCTCTGTCTCTGTTTGTCGTACTATCCCCTTTCCTTCTTTCCCCTTTCCATCTCCTAGGGTCAATCTTGACCCCTCTAAGCGTCAGAGCTCAAACAAGTCCATCTCGGGCTGCCCCCTGCCACATGGATCCAAAACAGTTAGTAAGTCTTCCCATCTTTCCACCTTTCTATCTTTTTTTTTTTTTTTTTCTTTTTCTTTTTTCTTTCCTACTCGCCACACCCATGTTCAGTGCCTCTTCTCTGGAACTGAGGAGTAGAGCTCCCCCTTGAGGCCATGTAGCATTATCTCGTCTGAATACAGCAAGAAAGGTTTTTAATGTTTCCACTTGAATTAGAAGGGTTTTCTAGGTGTGCTTGGTTACTCGGGGGCACTGCAACATGGGCTGCATCTCCTCGCAGTATTTGTGTTAATTCTCATTTTTCCTTTCCTCACCAGTCACCCACCGGTGCAGTAGCATGCTTAGACCAGTTTATGTCATGATTCATCATGTGATGATTTTTTTTCTTTTTTTTAAAGCTCTCTAGAGCTCTCATGAATCCATGAAAGTCAGCTGCCTATTTGAGCTCATTTTATTCATCTCAAGAAAACTATTGTGCTATTTATAGCACTAAGTCTGGTATACTTTAGTAAGAGTGTAGACAGGCTAAATCTTAATTAGTTGTGTAACCAGCTTAATGGGGTTTCTTGAGGCTAACGGTGACAGCCAGTCAGAACTGCATGTAGCAGTACCCAGAAGCTGCAAGTGTCCTCAGGCAACAAGTTATGATAGGGTTCTGCTTTGTCATGTTTAACAATGGCTCATTAATGTTGCTTTGAAAGCCAAATATGTGGGTTTGCAGACATTTCCTCAAATAAATATGCAGCTTCGTTAGGATATTGAAAGGAATATGGGATGGACAGGTTTTTTATTTTTTTTTTTAGGTAAGCAGTAATCGCAAAACTACTCAGTCCAACCTAAGTATATTGGCAAATATACAAGTCCACCTGTACTATTATCAATGATAATATATTGGTTATTTTATTGTTATATAGTTCATATAAACAGTTCATGTTATTATTCAGGTACTTTGCACATTAGATTTCTGGTGGGCATTCTTGTTGGTTTCTTCAAGTCTTATTAGCACTGATTCATGGGTTTAACGTAGAGGGTGGGTGGAGTGATTCTGTCTATCAGCTGATTCCTAACGCAAAGTTTTGTCTTCCTCTTGAGGGTCACAGACGAACCTGAGAGAGTCAGCAGATCTCCGGTCACAAGGTAAGAGTGTATAGAATTGAGCTAAATGCCGAAATAAGCGATCACATTTACTTGCCTCAGGGTAGAGTATTTCCAGCTGTGTAAATCTATATCACAGATGCTGATGAGAAGAATTTTGTTAAAAAAAAAATCCAGACAGTTTCCTTTAAATCTTCTGTGCATTTTGACAGACAGTGGAGATTTAAAAGTATCTTAAAAAATGAACTTAGGAGCAGTTTTCTGAACACAGATTAACCCTTTAATGGCCACAGCGGGGGGGATGACAACGACAACAATAAAAGAATCTTTCTTTTTGCATTATTGTGTTAATTTACAGCAATATGTAAAATATGTAATAATAATAATAATAATGTTTCATTTTTTTATTTAAACAACCCCATAGTTTTTTTTTTGTTTGGGTTTTTTTTTTTTAGTACAAACCTCTACAGAACAGTCGAAATTTCCCTTTATCGCAAAACTCAATGTTTTTAGAAATTATTTGACCATTATTAGTTCAGTAAAGCCTCTGACACTATACCATATTGGAAAAAATATGCCGTCCTTTAGAATTTTCACCATGCAGAGTTCACCTTTCTAGCATGCCTTGGTCGTTGTTAACAGTTAGGAAAAAGGTCTACTAATTAGATACACGGTGACATCCAGTGGATCTTTTGAGCGTAACCATGTGGTAGAGATGGATCAAAATGAAATGGTTGATTTAAGCTCAATGCATGTTTCAATGAGTTATAAGGGACTCAAAATGTGTTCCAACAAATAGCTGACCAGAACGATAAAGGGTTGAATGTAGAAAGTGTTATTTGTCTGTGTCGTTTATTTCCAGCTATCTGAGATCTGTGTTCACAAAACCGACTCTAACTGATTCAAACTGATTCTCTCTCCTCCCCTCAAACGCCCCAGAAGCAAACTGTCAGGTTAAGAACACCAGGTAATGTTTTTTAAATATGTGACCTGTGCATACACCTAGAGCATCTACTCTGTGCGCTTTGTATGACGTGCACCAGCTGTTAAATATCTAAGCATTTTAGATTAGACCCCCTTCCTCCATCTGCCCCGTCCCCTTTGACCCATATGCACTTGCTAACTGCAGATATTGCTTGAAAAGAGAAGCCTTCAATTGGGCACTAACTGAAAGGTCATTAAGAAAACCATTATTATTAACTTGGTGTGGTTTGAAGATCATGCTGTGTGCTTGAATTTCTGATGTTCATTTGTAGACAATTGCTCCATGCCTGCTGGTTTTTTGGGTGACTGAGAACAAACCCAACTGCGTTCATCAACAGAGTCCATGCTGTGGGTGAACACAGTGACATATAAGTGCTTGATATTAAGCATGTTTTAAGTGCAAGTTCAGAGACCTTGCAAAAAATCACATTTGTATAATATATTTATAATACATGTTCAACATGTCTACGACTTTAAGGGAGTAACCGTAAGTATTTCAGTTTTCTGTGAGCGTAAAGAAGTGAGTATATGTAAACATGTGCACTGCAAATATGTGAAATGGGAAAACTCATTAAATAAGGAATACATATTTTACGAGGGAGAATTAAAAAGTAAAGATAAAATACCCTTACCGGCTTGAACAGAACTGTGAGAAATTGAACATATAACTTTTCCACGTAGTCCCCATGCAATAAGACACATTTGGTGTATCGTTCAACTAGCTTCTGTATCCCTGCAGAGAAGAAGTTTTTCGGCTGCTCCCGAAGTCAGGTGAGCACCGCTTCCTTTGCTTTGCTCATCAGAGGTGACTCTGCGACCGCGCAGCACCTCCTTCAGTGGACCGAAGATGTGATAATGACTAGGCACCAGATCCTCGTGTCATGGTGCAGCAAGACAGCATTGGACAGCATTCCTCTTCTTTTGCTGCGAATTGCTGGTTTAAGTTCATTTCACAGCAATGCACAGTAATTTGCACTGTTCACTGTTGGCCCTCGTGTTGTGAAATGCACCAGAATAGGCCCCTTCATATGCCAAAATAGTGTTAACATGATTTTCTTGGGGAAGGGCTTAGTTTTGAATTTCTTCTTTGCTGGAGAAGATGGATGTCACCACTCCATGATTTGTCTGTTCTCTCGGAGTCATCACATAATTTAAAAATTGCCTTTCCTTTTTGATTCTCCCTTGGGTAGATTAAGATACATGTTAATACATATTGTAATGGGACTGACTTTTAAAGTGAGACAGATAAATAAATATCAGTAGTTATTTAAACCTTTATATTATGATGGTACTTATTGATGAAGCATTTCAACAATGTTTATGGATATCAGCTTGCTCTGAAGCATCTCGAGGTAAAACAGTGAGTGAGTCAAATTGTCTACTTCAGAGCATATTCCTTCATTCTCTTGCAAGATTTCTAACATTTGCCCCCTCCCTCCTCCCCACCCCACCCCACCCCACCCGCTAACCACTATCCACCCAATCGCCACATATTCTGCCCACACCTTTCATTTCAACCCCCCACCTCCCCAAACATTCCCTTCCTCTTTTTCTCTCTCTCAGTCGCCATCTATCTGGGTATCAAAAAGCGGCAGAGCCCCGGCCCCCCCGATGCGGCTGGGATGTAAAGGTGCAGAGTGCGCGGGACCCAGTCGAGGTAGTGCTGGCAGTACGTGAGGCGGCACAGGGCTGCGGATGCCAGGTGCACCAGGCTGGCCCGTTCCTCCTCTCCTGCACACACGGCGCTGCCGGCTCCCGGGTGGCATTTGAGGCTGAAGTAGGCCACCTGCCTTCAGAGGTCAGCGGGGTCCGCTTCAAACGCCTATGGGGGGCGCCAGTGGCTTTCCGGGACATCGCTACCAAAGTGTCCAAAGAGCTGGAACTCTAAAGGGCAGCAGGGTGCAGAGGGGTATGGGACCAAAGCAGGGGATAAAATAATGGGAACCTACAGACTCTGAAACAAACATGGAGAGCTTCATGGCTGCCACGTACAGGCCCTGCTGAAAGAAATCCCCTCCCCACTGATTCCTGCTCTGTGTCTTAGATGAGCTATTTGCTGTTCCAGTTTTGACATTTATCGTCACCATGGTGTCTCAGCCTTTCATGTCATTTCCTTTTTAACAGCTGCTATTTAATACTTTTTTTTTGTTCCTTTAAAACTTGCACCATCCTGAACACTTCATTTAGAAAACGTGTCCCGAAGACCCGTTAGTTTGTGTGTGTTTTTATATAAACATTTTCCGTGGATGAAAAACAGCCTACACGCAGGTTTAAGAGCTGCCTAAAAGGATGAAAATGCTGTATAAAACCTGTGTGATTTGGGGATAGGTGATGGCTGCTCTTCTGAGCCACTAACATTGCAGCCTATGTGGCTTTTTTTTTCTTCTCTGTCTGCGTTTCAGCAGTTGTTCTCAGTAATGCAACGTCTCTTGTTGTACAGTAGCACTTTAGGGTTGAGTGAGCATCACTTTATTTTTATTTTTATTGTGTTTCCCCTTAAATGGTACACTGCACTTGTCAAGCCAAGTCAAAACACAGCACACCACCTGCTGTCCTGTAAGTATTATGCTGGTGAGAAACTTCTGTTAAACAGCCAAAAGAGGATCCTGCCTGCTAAATGGACGCAAGCCTGCAGCTTTCCACTGAGTCAGTCGACACAGTCACCACCGTAAACTAGGAAATGTGTACATGCACTGTGCAGAATTGATTTGTTCAGCATTTGTATGAAACCCTGGAGTGTGCAAATCTAGTTGTAGCCTTGGGGTCATCCAACAGTGTAGATAGTACTATATTTTTGATAATGTGACAAGTGTTGGGGTGCTAAAACATCTGCCAAATTATCCTGTGATATAATTTCAGTACTGTTTTGACGTTAATTACTTTGTATTCTTTGCTCAGAAAGGCCTCTTTAAGTCCATGTGATTATTCCTGTGTGCTGTAGTGGGCTGATGTAGTGATGTTAGGGTGTGAAGAGATGTACAGACCGTCCAGTTCCAGCTGTCCTTCATGAATTCATTAGCTGTACAACTCCTATGAGCACTGTTCCAAAATGTTTTGTTAAGGCACAAGGGCTATCTAAAGAGAGTATGCTTCGACATTTCATTGAACAATTTTGAGGGGAAAAAAGGAGAAAAAAAGGTAATTGTTTTATCGTGAGCCACAATGTACCACCAAGATAAATTTCCTCTGGCTTCCTAAAACCTGTGAATGAATTGTTTCAGATTTTGCTTCTTACTTGTTAATCTATAAAACCTTCAAATCTTTATCGCGTGGAAGCATATTAAATATACTTGAATTAATTAATGTAATATTTTACTATGAGATGATTTGAACGATTCCAGTTTGAAATGGTTTCATTCTGTTGGCAGATTATTTAGCATCCACGAACAAATGCTTGGAATTATCTTGCCACAGAATAATCCAGTTTAAAACTAGAAATTTGTAAAGATGCTGATCAGTCTATAAATTGTAATATTCTCATAATAAGAAATGGTTGGTAAAATATTTTACAGTCAAATTTATCAATGAAAAAGCCATGTCCTTTTGATATAGGCTTTGGAGTAAAATCTCTTGGGTTTCTTAGGGCTTGCAGTTTATTGGTTCCCTGTGCTGGTGGTGTTGATACATGGGTTATGCACTGTAGTCTGTGGTTTGCATGGATGCCAGAATGTTCTAGTTCATGTTTACAGTCACAGAGAATTTACAATTCACAGCTCAGTCTGCTTCTTCCTTAATGACTTGGTGCCTTGCTGATTCCATTAGTGTACTAAAAGATTCTGGGATTAAATAGAGCCAACAGATACACTACCTGGGTGTGGTTTCAAGCTGGAGGAAACCCAGTTGAGGGCAAAGCTTTAAAGTTGAAGAAAAGAATTGGTCTTAAGAAATTATAATGGAATTTAATTGCGCAAACACTCGTCCTTGGAAGTGTATGAATAATCTCTCTATTCTAGCAGACTGTGTGTATGTGTGTGTACATGTGCGTGTGTTCACGTGTGTTTTTGTGTGTGGGGGGGTGAATTTTCAGTGGAAATAAAAACACTGTGTGGCTTTAGGTCTTTAGTTAATAAACACAAGTAGTCTTAACCCCTTAAACCAGCGGGACCTGTGTTTCGCTCCAGCTGTACATTCCTCCCGTAATGCATACATTTCCTTTTGGTTTCACTGTCATTGCAAAAATTCTTTATAGTTCTAAGACAGAAATGCACTTAAGGGGTTAAGTACTCACAACACTGTTACATTAAGTCACTGTTTCACAAACCGGTTCTCAGGGATCCCAGATGCTCAACATTTTTGCAGTGTCACAGTTCCCAGTACACCTGAATACCGGGTGTAGATGCGTTAGGACATCTAAGGGACTGAGGACTGGTTTGGTAAACACTACAACAAGAAGTGCTGTTTTCACTATGTACCTGAGGGAAATAATAAAATATTAGCCTCTGCTGGTCATATGGCTTGTCATGACATCAGAATACAAAGTAGCCTTAGTTACCCTGAGCAAAAATGCCTTTTTTTTTTTCCCTCCTGTGTGTATTACCTTTCATATACATACAGCATCAGAAGCTTTGATGTAATTTTGTCTGTTTTACTCCATTTTTAAGCAGGTTTAAGAGTTAAAGGATCAAGTTTCTGGTTAAACGTAAGACTGCCTGCTGGGTTTGACTTGACAGTTTCTCCTGAAGTAAAATCACCACCTACATTCTCTCCTCCTCATACAAGGCTATCTGACTGTATAAAAAATGTAAAACTGTGTAGGTAAATTATGATTTCATTTTGTTCTTTTTAAAGTTTTAGATTATTTTTCTGCCTATACATGAACAGAAAGAGGAACAGCTGAGATGACTGTGGAATAAACTTGTTGACTTTAAAGCCTGCCTGCGCTTTATGTGTTTACCGCTAACAGTGGAACAGTGCCAATGTACCAAACACAAAGAATGTTTATAAGTAAATAACTGTATGACAAAGAAAAGAAAGCAGAAGTTCAGAAAACAGTAGCACACCCCCAAAGAGCTGGTCTATACAGTGGCTTGCAAAAGTATTCGGCCCCCTTGAACGTTTCCACATTTTGTCACATTACAGCCACACACATGAATCTATTTTATTGGAATTCCATGTGAAAGACCAATACAAAGTGGTGTACACGTGAGAAGTGGAACGAAAAT
>JAQLOM010000003.1:16868363-16878795 GCA_030068315.1 Chrysichthys thysi
CTTTCACATGGAATTCCAATAAAATAGATTCATGTTTGTGGCTGTAATGTGACAAAATGTGGAAAAGTTCAAGGGGGACGAATACTTTTGCAAGCCACTGTATGTAAGCACAATGAATGAAGTCTTAAAATTAAACTTATTTGCATGCTTTCAAACTCAGTGATTTATCGCTGATGCCGGTGGCAAGGGCCGTCTAAAATGCCAGTCCAAAATCTTCCATGTATGTTCAATTGCATTGAGATCTGGTGACTGTGAAGGTTATAGCATATCATTTACATCTTTTTCCAACACATTATACCAGTGAGGCCTTGTAGATAGAGGTGGGGTCATCCTGGAAGACACTCCCACCAGGAAAGAAATGTTTCCTAACATAAAGGTGATCATGTGGAGTAACTTTTTATTAATTTTTTTTAAAGTTACTCTTTGCTCCAAGTGTGCAAAGTTAACTGAAACTAGAGCAGCAAAATATCTGTAGCATAACAGCATCATATCAGTTTTTCTGTTAATTTGACACCTGTCTGTATGTGCACGGTGGTGAGTTGAGATACAACGCACCAATGATTGTAGGAATTTGTGTTGTTATACGGACAAAGATGGCAAAGAGTGCTCTATCCATGAGTTATTAGAGCTATTAAAGCTTTTAAATCTTTGTGTATGTTCTTGGTTTTTAGATATCCAACATATCATACATTTTTATATAGTTAATAATATAAAGCAAAGCTAAAAAGGTAACTCAAGGTAAATGTTAAAAAGGTTTATTTAAGTGATATTTAGAAATATAACAATGAGTATAAAATATAAAAAAATGATTTTAATTAAATAAAATGCTAGACAATTTAATTGCATTTTGTGTAACAAGATTTTGCGTCTTTATGTACACGTACAAGATCTTTTAAAATTGCTTAATTTATAAAAAAAAATTGCTCCATGTTTACATATTGATTAGATATTTGTTTTATTTATTTACTGATTTTAGACTGAAACTAACAATAACCATATGACTATAATATGACCGAAACTTTTAGGTATTTTCATAATAAGACTAAAGTGATGCTGATTCCTTCCCGCCTTCTGAAAATATACTGGAATGTGAATTGGCTACCCAGAATTGCCCCTAGGCATCAAACATTGTGTGTGATGTGCCCCCTGAGGTGCCTCATCCATGGGATATGTCAATTTCAATTTAAAAACTCTATTTAATTTTTAGTACTGATTAGATTTTAGTATTATAATTATTTTGACAGATTTTTCTCAAAAACGTTGTATGTGGAGTGGGAAGAATCCATATTTTCATAAATCTTGAGATCTGCTTATATTTTTAATCCTGCATTTTAAAAGCAAATCCTGTTAATAATTCCCATTTTCATTAATAGCGATTGGTGTGTTTCACAGTCACAAATCAGCTACAATTATGCACTAGAACACAGAGTTGATTGTTTCATGGGGCTTTTAATTACTTTGTACAACCAAAACAAAGGTGAATACAGCACAGAGTTTCCTGATCTATGCGGCGATTTGATCCCAAGATGTTACAGGAAGAATGGAGAAGATGGTTGGGTGACCGTAAAAAGGAGGGACAAGAAATGGTTAATGGGGAAAAGAGAAGGTATGTAAAATAAGAAAGAGAGGGAGCAGGATGGAGTGTCTCTTGGAAATGTCGATCAGGAGCACTTATCCTGTTTGCTTGCTTCTTAGTTAGTAAGGTTACTCATAAGAACAAATACAAAAAGAAACACCACTTTCAATTTACTTCTGGGCAGGGATCATGTCGTCGATGGACTCGCCCTTCTCCAGCTTCTTCTCCATCTCAATCATGAGCTTCACACCATCAACCACCAGCTGTACCTGCTGCACTTCGGATGAACCCAGACGGTCAGCATTGGAGATGTCAAACACACCACCGACAGAAGCAGTATCCACACCACCTGGACAAGTGAAAAGAGAGGGTCAAGCTGTTCAAAGTATTCAGTCGAGACGTCTTGGTCATTTACAGTAATAACATTGTATACCTGTGCCACGCTTCTGCAGACGGAGTCTGGTCAGGATCTCCTCAAATTTGGCGTGTGTGCTGAGCTTGGGCAGCTTGACGTGCACACCACCACGCAGGCCAGTACCCAGGTTAGAGGGGCAGGTCAGGACGAAACCAAGATGCTCATTCCACATGAATCCATGGTCGTGCTTCTTGAAGATCTCCTCAATCTGCAACAAGGATGTCAACTTATTGAGCTCTATTCAAAGGGAAGAAAGCTAATATTTTCAACCTTTGGACACAACTGGTTGTCTTACCCTCTGCAGACCGACGCAGAACCTCTTGAAGACCTCCTTCATGTTGCCACCCTTCTGCATGGAAATGACACGCAGATGGTCCTCTTCATTCACCCAGATCAGGAAGGTCTTGTTGTCATTGTGCCAGATGCCTCTTGCATCAGGCCAGTCACGAGCCATACCGGCAGCCAGCAGCAGTGGGGAGACAGGCTTGTCAAACAGGAAGTGATCAGCGATCAGCTGTTCCTGCTCTTTATCAGTCATGTCCTTCAGGGGGTAGTACTTGCCCTTGAACTCACCATCCAGGCTGGTCAAAGCTGTTAAAGGAAGCAGGACCAAAGCTTACCTTTTTACCAGTGGGAATGGGGTAGGGGATAGCTCAGGGGGTTAAGACACTGGATCGGAAGGTTGGGAGTTCAAATCCAAGCACTGCCAAGCTACTGCTTTTGGGCCCTTGAGCAAAGCCCTTAACCTCAACTGCTTAATTTTTTTTTTTAAAAAGAAAATGTAAGTCGCTCTGGATAAGGGCATCTGCCAAATGACGGTAATGTTATGTAATGAATGGCCTGAAACAAGCTAGTGTTAGACTGATGACCGAGACTCACCCTCAATAGACAGCTTCTCCACAGCTCTACGCTCACCACGGCTGTTGTGTGGGGGCAGGGTGTAACCCTTGATGCTGCGGCCAGTGCGCACACGGCTGCTCTGAACGTAGTTGGGATCAAGGTCATCACCACCCTACATAATAATGAAAAACCTGTCATGAAGAAAGCAGGCCTGAACAACATTCCTAAGATTTAGAAATTTGGTGCATCTTCCCCACCTTCAGGTTCTCCCAGTTCAGATCAGTATGGTGCTTGTCAGTAGGCTTGTAGCCACTATGACGGTCAGAAATGACAGGGTCGAAGAGTTCCTTGAAGACTTCATAGGACTCTTCATCACCAGCAATACAACCAACGGTCATAATAAAAGGATGACCTGGAGATGGTATTAAAAATTAGCATGACTCATGAAACATTAATAGAACTGAGACACCTTTTGGTACTATAATTTATCTAAAATTTGTTATAATTAATAAAATTTGTAGTAACCAAAATTTTTATGGTGAAAGTGTAGCGCAAATGTTCTGAGATTGAACAGTCCATTGCTAAGACCAGCTGTGTATTTGTACAGGCCTTCTTACCAGGGTTGTCCACACCAGTCTGGATGCAGTCATCAAGAGTAAAGCCACTTGGGGTAGACTTTCCTCTCAGCTTGTTGTAAATATCCTTGGAGAGTACCTTGGACATATGGTTGTTGTGCTTGGAGAGCTCAGGGTACTCCTCATCCATAGGAAACTTCATCTTATAGTCATTGTGGCAGTTCTTAGTCATGATTGCAGTTTTTAGATGATCTGGGAAAAGTGTATGGGTAACACATGATGTAAAGGCTACTCTCTTTTTTTTTTTGCTAACAGACATCTGTAATTATTCCTAGCAGTCAGGGGTGACATGTTTGGGATTGGTGTTAACATGGGACTTGCCGTAACTAGTTGTCTGGCTAACTGAAACTAACGTTTCATATTACTGTATAAAATGGTTGGGGCATGGTCCACATGCTTATATGTATCAGACCACAGATGATATTTTTAGCATGCCTGCAAACTCTATCCAGCTAGCACATGCACCTCTCTTATTTCTGTGGGGGATGGTGTACATGAATATTTGAACCAAAGTTAGAGCTCTGTCCATGTCTGAAAGATTTTATCTCCTATTGTTAATGACCAAAAAAACCCTCTTTCTATCTACTGATGTTGGTCTTAGGGGTTCTCATAACCTCAGCAGAAATTTGCCTAAGACATTCTACATAATTTAGAATTAAAAATTCATGTTTCAACAACAAGGGCATTGTATTAAAAACATACTTCTAAGGCAAATTAAATGCTCTTTAAATCATACCAAAAGTTATATTGCCCTTCTGCCTCAGGAGCTGACCTTACATAACAGGTGTCTCACGCGCGCACACACGCATAGCTAATTCTAGCTTTAGATATCTCCAGTTGTTATCAGAACTTTTTAAATTAGACTATATTTTTGGTGCTCTTAACGTCTTAAATTCATATCATATTTTTTAGTTATTTACTTTCAAGGATGCTTTTCTTTAACATCTATGAAGTATTCAGTAATTAAACTAGATTAAAAAAAAAGCCTTATAGTTACAGGAGTGAGAAATTTGTCCACAGGTTTTGGGAGTTTAAGGGGTTAAATGCTTGGACTATTTCATATTTCATTCAGTGTGAATAATGTGCTCAAACACTGCTTTTAAGCTACAATAGAATAATTTTTCTTCATCGGGAGTCCAGCAAAAAATGTTAACGGCTCCAAATATTCACAAGACGATGAATTCTTAGCAGTTCCTGCTGAAACTGGTGAACACCTTCATTTAAAAATTATTTTTTTAAAACCACTTTTAAATGTGTATGTAGCACAAACCCTCCCCAATTCCCACATGCTTCAATCACCATTGCTTTACCTGCACAAGAGAACAAGGTAACAGTCCTTGGGATCAGATCCTGTTCACCAAAGCCAATGTAGGGGTTGCCCAGCTCTTCAAATGTCAAACCTTGGCTTATATACCCCAAGGCTTAATGTCTATTGGCTGCCCAGTCCATGCATACTCTCAGTCTATTGGAGATTAGCACTCTCTGGTAGGGGGCTTGGAGTCTAAAAGGAAAGGAACATCATAACACCAGAGACAAGGCGACAGCTGTTCCCGCCCATGTACCTTATGCCTGTCCCAGTCTGGTTAGTGGCTAAGGGCGTTGTGGGAGAAGTTCCAAGAGAAATACAAACCCAACATTTCCTGTCTTAAAGACATCTTCTAACTGTTGCGTCATGTGCTGATGAATATTTTCTCAATATTTCACTTCCGACTTCTTAGGTTCAGAGATACCTTGAAAAGTATAACTTGGGTTTTTTTTAATTGCTTACTCAGTAGAGGCTCAATTATTTTTATCATTTTAACACATTCTTTTAAGCAATGTAGACCTGAAACCATAATTTGTTAGCATCTATGGGGATTTCTCAGGTCTGGTAGAGTGCAGAAGGGATTTGTATGCCCCTTGCTGCTCTTCTTTTGTGTACAGGAACTTTGGAAAGGTAGTTTGTCCTGTAAACACTGATTATGCACAGTTTGTCAGTTTGGACAGATTTGACAGCACCCTGAAGGCTGTGTTAAATATAGGAGTTTGAGTGACTATAAACTTCCTTCCTCTGAACTATAGTAAATCAGAAGAGATGTTTGGTACAAAGTGTACCAAAATAATGTTGCTAATTCAGTACATCTTGCTGATCTCCTGAAGCAATTAGCTTACCTGAGGCAGGTCTACTGAAAGATGATTTTCTTGTATTGCTCCACACTTTGAAATACTGTTCCATAGTGTTTATATCCACACTAGTTTGTCTACTTTATTTCTATTTCTTAGGTCTTTTATTTCATTATAGTTCTCATTACTTGTAATGTGAATGAGTTCGCAAAAGTCTGTGAGTGATGGCCAGCAGTGGACAGGAGTCCCATCCATAGTGTATTACCGCCATTAAGCTGAATGTTTCTATGTTGAACCGTCTAGTATAAAGCAGTTACCGAAGATGAATGAATAACTTAATAATTTGTAGTGATAATCATAGATGCTTAATGCGGTAATTATTGTAGATTATTTAGGTAATGTGCTTTATGTGCTCTATTACTCTAATACTTCGGCTGCTCCTGAAGCTAGGTGAGCACACCTTCCTTTACTTCATCATCACAGGTGAACCTGCGTCCGCGCAGTGCCTCCTTCAGTGTACCAAAGATGTGATAATCACTCGGCCCCAGATCTGGGCTGAAAGGAGGATGTGGAACACGTTCGAACCCTAGCTGTGGCACTGTCTCCACTGTCACTGCTGCTGTATGAGCAGTATGGGCAGCATGACTGTTTTGGACAGCATTCCTCTACTTTTTCTGCAAATTGCAAAAGCAGTGAGAGTTTGGTACTGTTCACTGTTTGCCCATGCGCTTGGAAATGTACCAGAATAGGAACGTTCATGTCCCATAAGAATGTCAGCGTGATTTTCCTGGCAAAGGGCTGACTTTTGGATTTCTTCTTTGCTGGAGAAGATGGATGTCTCCACTCCATGCTTTGTCTTTTGCTGTCCAGATTATCACATAATTTAAAAATTGCCTGTCCTTTTGGAGTCTCCCTTGAATACACATGATGCTTGGACCCCTATGTATATAGTGAAAATTCCAAGGCAATTATTTCAAATGTAGTAATAATTGCTGAAAGAGCCTGACAATAAATCAAAGGGATCCCATGTAACTTTGTCAGGCATGAGGAATTATTCATGGTCTAGTTGTATTGTGTAATAAAACACGACTGGTTGAATTGATAACAACATTGTACTCAGCACAATACTCACCAAATGCATTTAATTATTAGAGAAAAGAATAGGTTCTGACTAGATACATTCAGTTTTAGTCTTAGAGGCCATAGTTGTACAGAGAGGAAGGGGATGTAATGAAGCTGGAACATGCCTATGTGCCAGTGCCTGCCTCCAAAATTAGTAACCGATAGGCTCCACCTGCCTGGCACTGAGGAAGGACTGATACATACTGATGATATATTCAAGGTTGGGAAGAGGGGGTGAATGATTTTGTGGAGGTCCCCGTCACTGCAGGAATTCCCCTTTCCTCTTTCACATAATAAAGCTTTTGGAAAGACATTTGGGAGATCTTTTCTGGCAGATATCTGTAGTGTGCAGCGGTTTAAGTTTCTCAGTACATACTGCATGTGTGGTTCGGACCTTCCATTTGGTGCAAAGTTCTGTGTCTGTGGAATGACTTGAACCGTGCACGATTTCTACAATGCTATAAAGTACTTTTATAATTATTGCAAACATTGCAGAATAAAATGTATATGTCTTTATCATGCAGTATGCAAATTTATTCTGAAGAATTGTAAACAACTCAGCATGATCAGAAAAAAAAGAATCTTTTAACATCTTTTAAGATTTATTCAGAAAAGTTTCATGAAGTATGAACATGCAGGCTATCCCGGTGTAGAGTTCTCCTTAAAATCCACATTCAGGCTCTTCTGGCAATTTAGGGAAACCGGTGGAAAAATACAAACGTAAAAACCATTACTGAAACATGAAAATATCTGTTTATTTAAATGGCAATGAAACTGTTAAATCGGTATTAAAAAATCCAAATCATTTGACTCTGGTGACAAATACATCATTTGACATTTAATTTGTTTGCTTGTTTGTTTTGTTTTTTGTTGTCGTTTTGTTTTGGGGGTTTGTCCTGTCCTTGTGACACTGCTAGTTTGCTCTCACTGTATAGTGTGAGACTATAGATTGTATAGATTTAGCCGATTTTTCTTGATAGTGTCCTGCCATATAATAGCACTTGGATTTGCGGCTCATTCTGTGCACTGTGTATGAAGCAAACACGTACGTGACTTATGTACATGCAGAGCGTCTCGGGCCTGTGCTGCAGTCAGAGCACTGGAAGCTATGTTTTCCAAACCAACATCCAAATTAGCACTCACTGATAAATGTGTCACACACACACACACACACCAGGTAACCAGATACTTAGCTTTTAGTTCACTTCATCTTTATTTAACTCTGTCTTACATAAGAGTGCTTGAGTTATATGAGCACATTATATAAAAAAAAAAAAAAAATAGCCAGATAGCTTGACATTGAAGTACACCTAGTCTGGTTGCTTCTTGAATGATAAGTTATATAAGAACAGATCCGGTCTATTACATGTGATTGTATCTAAACAGGCCAAATGCATGCGTGCACACCATTCTATTTGGTATGGAAGCCTCTTCCATTGAAATTTGAGTCTGCCCAATACCATGTCGCGTTACCGGTGCTATGTTTAGTGCTGGGTCGCAAAGTTGTCCATTTCTCTGTGACAGACTCCCTGATTGAATTGCATTGACTCAGCTCTGCTCCAGGACATGCACCTATCCACAGGACCTTGCAGTAACCCCAGGCCTTGCAGATCAGAGGAACTAGCTAAACGTGTATACAGTGCACTTCAGCTACCTATATAATTGAAGAGCATGCTCACAAGTTTGCGGGTGAGAATCAGTGCTACACTATGCTACAGTGCATTCAGAAACTATTCAGACCCCTTTGTAATGTTGCGGCTTAAGCTAAAATCAATCAAATTCATTTGTTTCCTCATGAATCTACACTCTCAGGAAAGGAAAAAAAATGATTTTGATTGATTTTAGGATAAGGCTGCAACATTACAAATGGTGAAAAATTGAAAGGATACTTTCTGAATGCACTGTATGTCAGGTCCCAGTGCTAAGTTGCCAGATATTGCATATCAGTGTAAAGTCCTTTCAGATATCCTGTACAGGACATGTTACAAGACATGTGCATTCTTTTTGTTTATGCACTCTTTTCTAAGGGTGCTCCAAGAAGAGTTGGCCTTTAGGCACTTAGGCTTGACGCATATGCATTAATAACATTCCCCATGCTTAGCACCTCTCTCCCACATCTTCTAACACATGTGCTATGGAAAATAATGGCTCTTCTCCCCAGCCCTGGCTCTCATCTCCTAAATGAAAGGAAACACTAAGGTTGTTCTCCCTCTGGTAACAACACCTAAATTAGAAAAGATTATTATTATTATTATTATTATTATTATTATTATTATTATTTAACATATGGTATACTTGCAGTAGGACTATAAGCACTAATCAAAACACTAAAATACAACATGAAAATACTCTTAAGGGAAAAGTGGTATAGATAATGGATAGATTAATAGACAATAGGAAAATATTAAATGACCAAATAAGACACCAAAAATTATGATGTACCAGTTTATGTAACAACTCTTGAATTTGTTTATTTGACAATACACTTTTTTTTTTTATATTCAACACTGTAGGTCAGATATGAGAACAAGTGAAAGTTACGGGTGGCTTTTTTGACCCAGGCTGCCCTTTGGAGCTGTACTGCTCCCTCCCACTGCCAGACTGTCCTTATATGGCATGAGTTGATCTCCTACAATTCCTGTGCCAAGCAGCTGAACCATCAATCAGCCCAGCCTCGTATATCTGCCTGGCCACACCTGCTCTTTTGCCATCATAGTCCCACTCTGTTTCAGCACATATGCCTTGCTGAGGTTCTGTCTCCTGTCTTCTTTCGAGCAGAGGTGATAAAGCTAATATTTTCTATTTCTCAAAAAAGCCATACGTGTTTACTTCTAACCTCTTGCCAGGTTGTTGTTAAACAAAATGCAAATAAGGATTTTGACCTGACTGTACTCTTACCTCCGAGAGCAAGCTACACACCCCTACTTTCAGAACTGTAAATCTCACTGGTAGTGGTGTGTCCTGACCAGTGGGACTGTGGCTTGTCATCCTAAGCAGATCTGACAAGGACAGGCTAATGCCATTTATTTCACTCGTCCAGCCCTCCTTAAGCAGCTTTGTTGAGTGGTGTTGCTCAGACGTCATTAAGGCACTCCTCCCCTAACATCCTCCAAAACACCTCCTACCATTTTGACTGTACTAAAAAAAAAAACCCAGATAGCAACCTAGAAAACCAGTCATACTGGTCTACTTATATAATAGACAAACTCACTTAGGTATTCATTAAGGGATATTATAATAGCCCAACAACAAAAGTAATAAATGCAGCCTTTTATCTGATAGACTGGCATGACATTTTACCATACAATAGTGGGGTTTTAACTTAGCCGCTTTACTATAAACCATTTTACCTGGACAACCATCCATATATCACTGTAATGTAATTCAAAACATGACCTGATATGGTCATACCACATGATAGGCAGTGGTTCTCAAAATTGGCTCCATGAATCACAAATCAAAGTCAAGCCCAGGGGTCAGTGATTTTAACTGAATTGAATTGAATTTTACAGTGATAGAAATCACAACCCACTGTTTTATCTTTCTATCAAAAGTATAGTGAATCTTGATACATAACTGTACTTTTTTGTTGACCAAATAACACATGGTTATAGATAGAGTTCTAGAGTTAGTTATAATGGCATTATCTGGTGTCACTCAAATGAGGATGGGTTCCTTTTTGTGTCTGGTTCCTCTCAAGGTTTCTTCCTCTTGTCATCTCAGGGAGTTTTCCATTGCCAC
>JAQLOM010000003.1:16879999-16901764 GCA_030068315.1 Chrysichthys thysi
TGTTTTATTTACAGTTTGTTAGTGGAATTCTCTGGTCCACCTTAAATGACTGCAGGTGTGAGTTTGTGCCTGTAGAGGGCACTCGTTATTCATGTCTTTGTCTTTTCTGTTGTGTTTTTCTTCTTTTTTCTTTAATCCATGGGGGGTATTGGAACAAAGAGCAGCACTGCGTTGTGTTTTGTCGTCTTTTTAGTAGAATGCTTCTTGTTTTACTTCTTGTTGAATAAAAGGACTAATTTTCCGATAGAAAACCCCTTTTTAAGGTGTTTAAACATCTTGGGTCACCAAAAACTCACCATGATACAAAATGAACATTGTTATACTTAGTACAAGGCCTGATTTCCCTATATATAGGAGTCCATGTTCAGAACACTGTGGCTGAAGGGTTGAAACACCACTAAATGTTTAACAGCCTATAAAACAGGACTTCCTGAAATTGTATAACTTGGTATAAAAATGCTGTTTCTCCACTGATTGGGGTCTTTCTGTGCAGCGTTTGCATCTTCTCCCCACCATGCCTGTGTGGGTATGTTCAAGGGTGTGTTCTACTCTGAATTGTCCATACATATGAGTGAGTGTGAATGGATGTATGGATGGATTGATGGATGGATGGATAGGCAGGCAGGCAATCTCTTACTATCAATCAATGTTCAGACCACTGGTATAAAGGATTAAAATATTCCCAAATCCTTACCAAAACCTTGCAGACTTTCTGAAATTGAATATCTTGATCTCAGCCTTCACCCTGAGAAGTAACATAATACTCACTCACTCTCAGCTTCTACTGCTTTATCCTGTTCAGGGTCACGGGGGAAGCTGGAGCCAATCCCAGCTGACTTCAGGTAAGAGGTGGGGTACACCCTGGGCAGGTCACCAGTCCACCACAGGGCCAACACACAGAGACAGACAACCATTCACACACACATTCACACCTACGAGAGTAGAGTAGCCAATTAGCCTAATCCCCTCTGTGCATTTCTTTGGACTGTGGGAGGAAACCGGAGTACCCAGAGGAAACCCACACGGACATGGATGCAAACACCACACAGAAAGGCAACCAGGTTGACCCCGGGGATCGAACCAAGGAAATTCTTGCTGTGAGGCGACAATGCTAACCACTACACCACAAAACTGCACACTCTCATTCACACCTAGGGGCAATTTAGAGTAGCCAGAGGAATACAGTACTTTGAAATAGCTTAATTTATCATGATACAATCATGATGAGCAAATTACAACCACATTAATTAAAAAGTGTCTACAAAATCCCATAAAAAATGTGTTTTGGAATCGTTTGGCTTTTTTAAGAGTGATGTAATACTTTTAGCTGCAGAGATTGTCCATGAAACATTAAGTTTTATTTGTCTACCTTTCAGATATTGCATCTGAGTCAGTAGGTAACCGCACATTCGTGTCTGCTATACTGCTCATCAGTGATCTGTGACTGTGGGTGGAGTGAGGTCATCGTTGATGCCTTAGTCAAGATATTTAGGGAATGAAATCCTTGTGGGGATGCTTCTGTCACCTGATATGTTATGTTAGGTGTGATATTTTTTGCTTTCTTTTGAAATTAGAGTAAACATATAATGAAAGTGCTAGAATACAAAACATCCATATTGATGGCACACATAGACCATCTGTTGGGGAGCACACAGTGGTATGATGCTCAGATTTATTATGAGTTTTATTGCCTGGTATATTAAGTACTGTATGCTGGTGTTTACTTTGTAGCTGAAAAGAATGGGAATTCTATTTGACCAGGATGATTGCTGAAATAATCTGAATATGTATCCATGACCATTAGTGTAAAGTGTTGTTGACTGAAATGATTGCTGGATCATGTTTTTTTTTTCTTTTTTTTTTTCCCCCCCAGGAGTAGAAGTAGTATGAATGAGTAATACATTTATCACAATAAGGGAATGAAGTAACCTGTATTATCCTGTAATGTGTCATAATCACACACCCTTCTCATCTCCTGAGGGATTTCTGTCTCTGTCTATAAACTTGTACCGATTTGTCTTGCACTAAGAAACACATATCTTAGACTCCTATCTTGTCTCAGGTCTGATATTTGCATCATACTGAACATGGAACTGAACTGACAGAGGTGTTTATGATAAATGGCAGAGCTGTCAGATCTTTGCTTATGGTTTTATTCATGTGGATATGTTCCTCAGATGGTTCCTCGGGGTTGTACAGCATTTGTAAATATTGGCTTTGTAAACTACACTATTGTGCAACAGGCACAGCAAAGATGCTAAACAAAACTAAAGCTTTTTAAAACTGTATCAGTTCTCCTTTTTTTTTTTTTAATAGCTGTTATGTTTTCTTGCAGAACCTGTCACTGTTCTTCAGAAGACACTTCTGTTTCTGCAGGTAAAACCATTGTTTTTATATAAAAAGGGACAATTTATCCAAACACTATTCTGTAACTTTTTTTTTTTTGATAAATTAATTTTTGGAAATCTAAAATGTGCCCTTCTTGTACACACTAATGCACAAGACATCAAATAAAAGACTATTTACTCTGGGTTTGCAAACATTAATTCAGTTCTCCCTGTGTTTTTTTATAGTTTATGTTCATAATGTCTTGCTGATGGCATCTGAATGTAAAAAGTGAAGTAGAGATTGTCAAACATCGCCTCCCCTCTTTAGAGCTGAGCTAAACCAGAACCATGCTATCAGCAGAGGAGATCTTGAGCAGCACACGGCAGGTGATTGCAGGACTGGAAGCTCTGCGTGGGGAAAACCGCACTCTCCTGGACAATCTGCAGGAGACGCTGCTGAGTCGGACAACCAGTGAGAGCAACAGCCTAGAGGAGGAGAAGAGTGGCATCATTTTAGAGTCCCTGGACAGAATCGAACTGGGATTAGGGGAGGCACAGGTGGGGCTTCAGGACCAGACATCTACTATGTGCTATGTGCATTCTTTACTTCACTTAATTCATAGGCCAATCCTCTTTCTGGAGTAGGACATTATCTTTGGGGTGAAAGGTCAATAGGCATACATGCATACAGCTTTTTCCAAACTCTATATTTGTTATGAAAATGCACTGCAGTCACTCCCTAGATTTTCTCCCTGTATATGTGTAGAAACACATGCATTGATCAGTAAATTGTTGTTAAGTCATGTGAAAGTTGTACTCTGGTACTTTTCAGGAGCTGATAACTCCTATGTAGCAGTTGTACATGAAATGCAGATATTTTCTTGTGTTGAGAAAAGAATGAAAACCTGGTATAAATGTCCCTTTTGAGGGAAACCAATAAAATTTTATTTTATTGTATAACACAATCATTAAAGGTTCACTTTGTAGGATTTTGAGATTATCCTTAAACAGAAATGGAGAATACAGTGGAACCTTGCATTGCGAGCATAATTCGTTCCGGAGACGTTCTTGTAATCCAAAGCACTCGTATATCAAAGCGGGTTTCCCCATAAGAAATAATGGAAACTCAGATAATTCGTTCCACAACCCACAAATATTTAGATAAAAATGACAATATAGTACAAAATATAAAGTAAAAATACCTAAAACTGTCATGAATTTGCCCTCAAGGAGCGCGTGCAGCGCACCTGTTATAAGCACTCCCAGTAGTGGTGCATGTCAGAGAACTCGCACGCTGAAGACTACTTCCTGGTTTTCCTCCGCAATGCTACGGCGCGTCACATGGGTGACGACAGATGTACCAGATTGGGACTGATTGCGGGAGCTATAAAAAGACTCACGCAAGCACGCCATGGTCTCATGCATTAGTTAGTTAGCATTAGTTGCCATTTTCCACGCTCTTGCCAAGCCTTGCTATTCCCGTGTTTGCTTTCTCCGGTACTGACTAAGTTTCTGTTTCTTGTTATTCAACCCCACCACACCTGACAACAAAAAAAAAACTCGTGGCGGGCGGCACGGTGGCTGAGTGGTTAGCACTGTCGCCTCACAGCGAGAAGGTCCTGGGTTCAAGCCCCGCGTTTGGCACAGATGCCTTTCTGGGCGGAGTTTGCATGTTCTCCCCCGTGTTCGCGTAGGTTTCCTCCCACAGTCCAAAGACATGCACAGTGGGGATTAGGCTAATTGGCTACTCTAAATTGCCCGTAAGTGTGAATGGTTGTCTGTCTCTGCGGTGGATTGGCGACCTGCCCAGGGTGTGTCCTGCCTCTCGCCCGATGTCAAAGAATAAAAACTTGTGGCTGGTGTGAGGGAGGGGGAGAGGACTTTCCCTACAACTCACAGAATCGGTGCAGTCTGTCTCTCACTGGGATCTTTTTCTTTTCGTGCGACTTTAACAAGGAAACTATCTAATGATCGTTGCTTTTGCCTCCTTTTGAGGATTTCACGGAAATGCGACATTGCATTGTCATTAAACAGATTCATTGCTCGCACTGCTACAGCCTTATTCAGGTGGTGCTTTTCTACAAAGTTTTGCACTCTTTCCCACATTTTACACATCTCCCTGATCTCATTTGAAGTGAGGGATTCCTCGGGCTTCCTCTATGCTAGCGCGGATGTTGACTATACGAGTGAGTCACAATCTCGCAGTGAGTGAGAGAGAGAAGTTGTGATAACGTGAGAGACGGCAGAAGAAGCGTATGCATACTACTCGTATTGCAAAACATCGCTCGTTAACCAAGTCAAAATTTATTAACATTGTTTGCTCGTCTTGCAAAACACTCGCAAACCAAGTCGCTCGCAGTCCAAGGTTCCACTATATATTGTATAACATACTAATATTTTCATTAATGTATAATTACTTGTAACTATGTATAGTTGTGTTTTCTTAAGCTTGGAATGAGGCCTTTATATCTATATAGGGTGCAGGTTCACCTCTACAGAGCCGCCATGTTGTGCCACTACAGTAGCACTGAACAGACAAACTCGTGTTTTGTGTTTTTACAAGTGACAGCACGAATTTGGAAGCACCAGAAGAACAACAAAGAAAGAGAAGAGGACAAGGTATTAAATAAGTGGAATTAGTGTCTCTGGTGCTAGTTATCAAGTTTGAGAGCCCAAACTGTGAAAAACAGAGGATCATACTTATTATTTATCATGGAAAAGGAAATGGGGTGTGATTGTAAGTATGCTATGGGCACCTGAAGCCCACTGCATGTTCTAATATTTGCTTGAAAATAGATGGGTAAGGAAGGGGCATTCAGCTGGTTGAATCCTACATAGTGGACCTTTAAATCAAATGATTTATTATTGAATGTGACAAGATTTTTGTAAAACAAGCTCAAAATCTATAGAGGACATTCTTTCATCCTTTGAAGTCTTTTTTTTTTTTTCAGAGGGAAATATTTGCAGTTATGCATTACCAGTATTACTGTATTGCTCCAGTGTTCGCTCCAAAATTGTCTAAAAGCTTATTATGGCAGCTTTGATATGATTTTCTCTTATGTCTGTTTAATCCTATACCCTTATACTTTGGGGGTAGGTTTGCTAAAGTATTCCCTTAAGCTCAAAGAGGTTGTTTTTATTTCCATTAACTCATTACCCCAGATGATGATGGCTCTGTCAGCACACCTGAGTTCTCTGGAGTCAGAGAAGCAGAAACTGCGTGCTCAGGTGAGGCGGTTGTGTCAGGAGAATCAGTGGCTGCGAGACGAGCTGGCTGGAGCTCAGCAGAAGCTGCAGGAGCGCGAGCAGGAAGTGGTGACGCTGGAGGAGCAGAACAAACACCTGCAGTTCATGAACAGCATCCGCAAGTACGACCAGGACGAGCTGGCACTGGTGAGAGCTGAAACCCAGTGAAAGCCAAAGCATATTCCAGGGACTATATTAATGTTCATGCTTTTCACTGAACATTCTTAGCTAATACATAGTAATTTAACATGCAGAAGGTAAAATATCCATAAATTGTGTTTGTCTGTCAAGTTTTCTGACTTGTTTGAGAACATGTGTTTGAACTTGTCCAACAGGAGGATAAAGACAGTTGCTCGGTTAAGGAGTCCCTTGATGATCTCTTTCCCACTGATGAAGAAGAGCAAACACAAAGTAAGGATTGCTTAGTTCTCCAGACACACTGTATTAAACCGTACATGTGTGCATGTCAAACACCTTTTATTAAAAGTTTGTTATCATGGGCGTATAGAATAGGTGAGCATTCAAATACAATGTGATGTTTGTGCCACAGTAGCATATTTCTCAATAATAATATCAAATATGACCATTGTACATGTAACATAAAACACAGTCATATTAAATTGACAGTGCAGGAGGGACGGAGGACATACAATATGGTTTGCAATAGAATTAATAGTCAGTGATAAATAACTATGGCAAATTTTATAGGTCTGTACAGCACAGTGGAATTTGATATAATGAGGTAGGGGGTGTATAATGTAAGGAAACCAATTATATTAAACGTAACACAGAGTGTTAGAGTACAACATACAGTATGTACAGATATGTGACCAATAACAGGCCACCATGTGATGTCAAAACAGCTTCAGTGAGTTTTGGCGCAGATTCTGCAGTTGGATCTGGAACTGTTCTGGGTAGATGAATGCAGTTTTTATTTGCACAGCTAATGTTTTTGATGATGGTGATGGAGAGTACCGTCAGACCAAAATGTCCCAGAGGTTTTCAGATGGGACAAGATCTGGTGACTGAAGGCTATGGCATGTGATTTACAGTATTTTTATATTCATCAAACCGTCCAGCAAGACCTCGTGTCACATGGTTGGGGATATTGTCATCCTGGAAGACACCACTTCAATCAGTATAGAAATGTTTGATCATAGAGTAAAGGTGAATAATCAGAAGAACTTCTTTATAAGTAGATGTAAATCATGCCAATAAGATTCCTGCAGGATAACGCAAAAAGCATTTATATTATTTCCTGTAAATTAAAAGGTACACTATGGTAATACAAAGTTTTAGGTCATTTCAGAGCAGCTGCTTTTTCAGTTTTTCACTGTTACGCTGATCCTTTTGTGCTTGCAGTGTCTCAGCCACACCGCAGTGCTGTAACTGCAGCCCAGCAGGCAGGGTATGAGATCCCTGCAAGACTTAGGACCCTGCACAACCTGGTGATTCAGTATGCCTCTCAGGGCCGCTATGAGGTAGCTGTTCCTCTTTGCAAACAGGCTCTGGAGGACCTGGAAAAAACCTCTGGACACAGTCATCCAGATGTGGCTACTATGCTAAACATCTTGGCTCTTGTGTACAGGTGATTGATAGGCTGGAGTATCCTCAAAATCTGTCGTTCATTCTTATCACAGGTTGTCAGTCCATTTAGCAATAGGTTTCTGTATATTTTTTTTTTTAATTCTCTGTACAGGGACCAGAACAAATATAAAGAAGCTGCCACTCTGCTGAATGATGCATTGACAATACGTGAGGAGACACTTGGCATGGACCACCCAGCAGTATAGTCCTATTTTGTCCTTTTACTACACTGTTATTAAATGGTATTGTGTAACGTTTCTAGAAAAAGGTTTGTATTTATTTGGTGTGCTTGTATAAATGTGTACAGGTTGCAGCTACTCTGAATAATCTGGCTGTACTCTATGGTAAAAGAGGGAAGTACAAGGAAGCAGAGCCTCTGTGCAAGAGAGCCCTGGAGATCAGGGAAAAGGTACGGACTTATTGTTAAGGCACAAAAGAAAAACTGTTCATGTTGTGCCCTGTTCTTTATTTAGTAGGCCAGAGATAGCTCAGTAGTTAAATCCCCTTCACGAGGACACTGGCAAGTCACATGACTGCTACATAGCTGCTGATGGGTCTTTGCAGATGACCTTTAACTGTGAACTGGGAAAACTGAGAGGCTTATATTGCTATGTGTGTATAGTACACAGACACTAATAATTCGATTATTATCTGATTTTGACAGTTGACAGATTTAAGTGGTTATGTAAACAGGACACTGTATTATGTTTTGCCTTTTGTCATGTGTGCACACAGATTTATTAGAGAAAGAATTTTGTATCTCGACCTAGTTAAAGGCTTCTTAAAGAAGGGTAGCATTGTGTATAATATGCAAGCATAATATCTTAATAAATATTTCCCTGTAAAGAGATTTAAGTTGCCTCATTAACAGCCTTCTGTAAGTCAGTTGTGTTTCCAACTGAACGATAGGAAAACATAAAAATGGTTATATGTTTGGTTACATGGTGATTAATGTCAAGAAAGTGAAACAGTGTATTGTATATACCCTGCATAACTCAAAATGTTAGCTGCCCAGAAGCTGCTTGCAATTAAAAAGCAGCAACACCCCACTTCAGTAGTAAAGATTTTAAACTTATTTTAAGTAAACTAACTTTCCTACTTGGGACAAATGAAATTAAAGGCATTAAATAATACTGACACTTCATTCATCCACATCCCTGTATCTGCAGTCAAAAAAGGTCATGTCACAGCCAGAAGGTCTTGGGTTCGATCCCTGGGGTCGACCCGGGCACCTTTCTGTGTGGAGTTTGCATATTCACCCCGTGTCCGCATGGGTCTCCTCTGGGTACTCTGGTTTCCTCCTACAGTCCGAAGAGACTATGCATAGAGATGGGCACATATAGAAAGAGTGCCACTAGATGGTGACCACTGACCAATTTTGCCACAACCCCCCCCAAATCTGACACCCTAGGCAACTGCCTAGGTTGCCTATGCCTAAAGCCGGCCCTGCATCTTAGAGTTTTGTGTTGTGACTTTCTTTCACCTATACTGCTGTTTCTGTAGGTGTTGGGGAAAGACCACCCTGATGTAGCAAAGCAGCTCAATAATCTGGCTCTGCTATGCCAGAACCAGGGCAAGTACCAGGAGGTGGAGGCCTACTATGAGAGAGCCCTGCAAATTTACCAGAATCGACTTGGGCCAGATGATGCTAATGTGGCCAAAACCAAAAATAACCTGGTATGGACTAGTGATACCTTAGGGTTAAGAGTCTTTTAGTGAGTGGTGCCTGAAAGGAGAAGTTTATGTAATAGCTATATAAAGTATGTATATATATATATATGTGTGTGTGTGTGTGTGTGTGTGTGTGTGTGTGTGTGTGTGTGTGTGTGTGTGTGTGTGTGTATGTATTTCATTAACAGGCCTCATGCTACCTGAAGCAGGGGAAATACAGACAAGCTGAAGCTCTGTATAAAGAGATCTTGACACGTGCTCATGAGAAGGAGTTTGGATCAGTGGAGGGTAAATGTCAGCCATCTCTCAACTCAACAAAACTGTAAACGTATACAATTAGTATCAAACACAAGTAACTGTAACATATATGTGACCCGTGCTGGCAAAATGAATCCGAATGAGGAAATTTTCAAAAGTTCCACATTGTCCATCGAAAGACCTTCAAAATGAGGCATTGTTTGATGAAATCGGACAAAAAAGGACTGCCTAGCAGCTAGCCACTTTTGTTTATGTCTAATGGGGTTTGGAAACTCACTTTCCAACGGTTCATAAAAACATCATTGGGACTTCCATGTGTTTTATCAGGAAGTAGAGGAACTACGCTTCACAGCGATACCAAACATGGAGAGGGGGATTCCCCTGTCTCGCCGTGAGCGCATGGTGAAAAACACGGATTTATCATGGAATATTACGGCAAAGGACTAATTAATGAAGACATATGAATGAATATAATGAACAAAACCTTAAAATAAAACTAGTTTGCAATTTTTTCTTGCTGTTTTATTATGGGGATCAATAAATGAGGGCTTTATGGACTCATTTTGGAGAAAATCTCAATTTCAACCGAAACCATGTTTTGCCTTTTAGCTCATAATTAGCCTATGCGCATTCTGACTCATTTTGCCAACATGGATCACAAATTTTTAGATTAATGTTGTGTACAGTTAATTGGTCAAAGACAGGTTTGTGTTGGCTCTGTACTCTAGCACATTGGATTAATGCAGTAATGACTATGAGGTTAACGTCCAGACTGTCATTTTATTACAGTCCTTTTAATAGGAATATTCTCATTTTAAAGTGAGATAAAGTAGGAAACATTTAGGAGAAGCAATAAGTGGAATCAATAAAACCTACAACGTATCAAAACCAACAGTTTCTGTTTCTCTACTGTGAAGTATTTAGTTGTGTTGGTCTGGATAATATGCTGAATCGATCATATCATCGTACTTCATATTTCCAGGTTAGACGATATTCATTTTGGTGTGTAGTGCCAACAGTCATATTATAAAACTCTTTGTTGAGGTTTCTGAAACCCAGCTCTATTTTTGAGCAAGTCAGTAAGGTGAACAAATTGATATTGATCACTGTGATACAGCTCCAATTTAGACGCATTCATTCTGAGCTGGAGATTTCAAATATTTTACTGCAGGAACTAGCAGTACGTGGTACTGAGGGTTTCTACTAGGCTCCAAATTGCATTTGAGCCTTCACATTATAACAAACCAACTGGTGATCCTAGCAAAATCAACATATCAAAAAGCTGAACAGGATAAGTACGCTAACCTAGAAGTAGGTAAATTGAATTGCTAACCTCTGAATTGCTAACCTGGAGACTCCTTCCAAAAATGCTAAATAAATATATTTCCCCAGAGAAAAGTTAACCATATGAAAAATTACACAGATTTTTTACCTGTCATACCCATGTCAGTTGTTACTATAGCTATTAGAACAAGATAGTATAGCATATTTGAATGAGTACATTAATATATACCTGTGATTTGCCTTGTAGCCTGTCTAGGCCATGCTGTTTTAGAAAATTAATCAACTTCTGAGCATGCAGAACAATATCCATTACAGACATAAATACTATTGCATTACATCTTTGATTTTGCACTTTAGCCTCCTAGTAAGTGTTTCATTTCTGTGCTGGAAGACAACAGAAAAAGTCTTTTTACTTATAACCTCAAATTGAACTTATCTTAATTATTTCCTCTCTTACATCCAGGAGATGGAAGGCCACTTTGGATACACACCACAGACGGAAGCTCTAGACAGGTATACTCAGTATTCTGTTATCTTTTTGTCCTCTCCAAGCCACAGTCCTCCTAACATGTCTTTCTGGATGTAGGAAAGCTTGAAGCGAAGTGGTTCTTTTACAAAGCTTCGGGAGTCTTTGAGGCGCAGTAGTGAAAAGCTGGTTCAGAAGCTAAAAGGGGCTGGAACACAAGAAACAGCACCTCGCAATCCCGGGTACTTGTATAAGCTGTTATTAGGGCCTAAAGATTGTATTGGTGCGTGTTGTATATTTAATACGATCACTGAGCACTTTATTAGGAACGCCTGTTCACCAACACATTCATGCAATTTTCTAAGGAGCCAATCATGTGGTAGCAGTACAATGCATAAAATCATGCCGATACGGGCCAGCAGCTTTAGGTAATGTTCACATCGACCATCAGAATGGGGAAAAATGCGATCTAATGTGATTCTGACTGTAGCATGATGATTGGGGCCAGGCGGTCTGGTTTAAGAATTAGTATAACTGCTAATCTCCTGCGATTTTCACACACAACAGTCTCTGTGGATTACTCAGAATGGTGCAACAAAGAAAAAATTTCCAGTGAGCAGCAGTTCTGTGGATGGAAACACCTTGATGAAAGAGGGCAATGCAGAGAATGGTCAGACTGGTTCAAGCTTACAGAAAGGCTACAGTAACTCAGATAACCACTCTGAATAGTTGTGGTGAGCAGAAAAGCCTCTCGGAATACACACCCCATCAAAGCTGGAGGTGGATGGACTGCAAGAGCACTTCTGTCAGCTGAGAACAGAAAGTCTGCAGTAGGAGCAGGGAAAACTGGACATTTGAAAACTGGAAAAATCTCGTTTTCTGCTAAGACCCACAAATAATAATTCACCATGTCACCAAGCTGAAGTCATCTCAAATGGGTTTCATGAACATAACCGTGAGTTCTTCCCAGTCACTGGACCTGAATCCAAAAGAACAACTATGGGATGTGGTAAAACAGGAGATTCACAGCATAAAAGGGCACTTGACAAATCTGCAAGAATTGAATGATACAGTCCCGTCAACATGGACCTGAATCTAAAGACATTTTTCTAATATCTTGGGGAATCAATGCCATGAAGAATTGAGGATGTTTTGAGAGCAAAGGGAGACCCTACCCTGGATTAGTATCGTGTTTCTAATAAAGTGCTCACTGCATGTATTTGCAAGGTTTCTGTAAAATGTAACTCTCAGGTTGTGGAAGGTGCTAATCTAGATCTGATGTATTTGGGATGATTTCTTTGTAACAGAATGAAAAGGGCAAATTCCCTCAATGTGCTGAATGTAGGAATAAGGGAGAGTCAGGACACTATAAGGGTAAGAACTCACCAGGACAAGAACACACTGCCACTTTTCCCACATTTTGATAGTATAAAACATACATTCTTTATACCATATTCATTAGAGGTTAAATTATGCCTGTTCAATTTTATTTTGTTGTTTTCTCTAGTGGAACAGTGTATGTAGCTTGTAATATAGTCTGTTTCCTTAATTATCTTTTTTTTTTTCTTCCAGAACATCAACAGGCTGACAGACAGTCGTACTCTCAGCTCCAGCACTCAGAGTTTAACCCGCCGGAGCTCTTTAAGTGGAGAAGGTTAAGCTTTCCTAGCCAAGGTCCTGCTCTGTTTCCATACGGCTGAATGAATCATGTTTATAACCAACAGTATTTATCTCAAATGAAGATCAAGTGGACCACACTAAAATGGAACTAAGTCATGATTCCTCAGAGAAGCAGGAGTATATGACAAAGTATACAACAAAACACACGGCGAGTCTTTTCTTTCTGACCCTGCAAGCTTGTTGCACTGTAACTACATGACATGCAGCTGTACCTAAAATATCAGTTTTACTTTTTATTATTTCAGATCAGCATTAGATCATTCTAAATATTCCTATTTATATGACACTTTTTACAGGCTGCATTCCAAAATTAAATGAAATATAAAATGTTAAGTCATATGTAATGCACACTCACAAACGTTAACTAACACTCGCAATTTGAAATAAGATAAGATTTTTTTATTTATTTCATACACAGATTTTAACAGGGCTTAATGATTTTTTCTAGATTTTGCTATATCTATATACTGAAAGTGTGTGTGTGTGTGTGTGTGTGTGTGAAACCAGAATGCAGTGTAGATTAATCAAAGCTAGTGGCTTTTTATGTAGTACAATCTTCCTAACTATGAATGAGTTTTACTTTTTTTTTTGCTGCATCACTTGAATGGTTAATGTACAGGCTCAGTGAGGTAAGGCTACAGCACAAAATAAAACTTTTACCTGTCATTCACAATACTTCTATCACATGGATTGATGCTGCGATATCCAAAAATGTGTCTGATTTAAAAGCAATGAATGCTCTTGCACCATCTATAGATGCTGCACCTGGTCTTTAATGCTTTCATACTTCCTTCCATGGTACGAGGACGAGGAAATGACTGCATGCCTGTCAACATTTTTCTGGGTTTTACCTTTCACATTTTGGATAGTTCTATCTGACATGAACCCTTTATTATTCAGTGAAAAATCATATTTGGCAAATTCAACGGACATTCAAAATGTGGTATATGTGGCATTATTCTGGTAATATAAATTGTATATCCTAGTAATATCCTCCAATAACACTGCAGGGTTGAAATTTTGAATTAATAAGTATTTCAATTAGTGCCCTATAAAGAGTTAAGAATAAAGTTAAAATTCTGATGATGCCACAGCCATCTATGGTCAGGAGTCTAATAAGGTACATTTGGCAGTGATTTCTGAGCACTCAGACTGGCACTAACCAGTTGTGTGGGGGTTGATGAGCTCATGCAGCGCTTTGAAGATGTGTGCTAACTAGCTAGGGTGTAGGAACTAACAAATGACTAAAAGAGGGTTAAAAAAAAAAGACAGTGTAACAAAGTGAACAACTGTGCCACTGGATTTGTAGAAATGATCAGCATTTATTACTGATATGTTTGATGAAAAACATTTAAAAATATATACAGGTGTCAAAATTTAAGCACATTTTCCATTCCAATGATAACCATTAGGCCTGTTGAGCAATCTGAGAGATCTTCTGCAGCATTTCCTCTGACTGCAGCTGTTCCAGGGTCAGCAGTGACAGGCCCAACTGATCCTCCTGTAAAACATAAAATGTAAATAACAAGTAACTATCATTATTTTCAAAAGCATCATCTCTACACATAACAAATAACAAACAATTTATCGCATTTAGAAAAAAAAAATCATATTGTGATAGGATACACTGAAGTGGACCTTTGGCTGTGTTTCTAGGTTATATCATTACAGCCGGTTGGGTGTTCGAAAAGGGAATTGGACCTACCCGTCTAAATGGCTGTGCCATCTGCCGTAGAAAGTGCTTGGCAAGCTGCACTGTCTCATCAATGGTCAGGTTAAGGCTGCCATCTGTGATGTGTTCCTGAATCCAGCGGGGAAGTTTACCTCGCTTGTCAGCTCTGGCGTAACGCTGAGGGTGGGAACCAGAGGGCTTAAGTAATTAAAGGAAGACCCCTACCCTTAATCAATCAAACATTTAACACAACGAAGAAACGTTCACCTTATCAGCAAAGATCATGAGGCCATAGTCTGTCTTGCCTCGGATGGCTCTGCCTACACACTGCGCCGCATGTCGCATGGCATCGAAGGTCAGGAAGTCATTCTCACGGATTTGAAACTGGTCTCGCAGATACTCCAGACGAGCCTGAGGCAGACAGTAATGGGGCTAAAATTATTACACAATTGATTTATTGACACAATTGACAAGCAGAAATCGGCAGAAATGTGACAGAATGATTAACCTTAAGTATTCGACTCTGGGTGTAGACGTAAGGCACTCCAAACATGATCACTGCCCGCCCAAAGTGATGAACTGAGGGTCAATCAGAGGCAAAACAAATACCGAATCATGGTATAAAGATATTATTCATCTACATGACAGGAAGTCATAAAGTTGATGTGTTGGCAGGATACTTACCAAAGTCTATTCCTTCAGACACTTTACCTCTGGCCACAGACAGCAGGATCGCTCCTCTGCCATTTTCACAAGCCTGGAACAGCAGATTACAAGCAGTCAGAAGAACTACATATTTTATATGGCATGTACATGTATAAAAAGGATTTTCAACTGATAAGTGACAATTTGGAAATAAAATTTCAAATAGTCTCTTGACCTCTTGGTACTTCTCTAGAGCCATGCTGGTCTCTGCTGCATCTTGTGTCTCTATGAATATAAGTTTGTTCCTCTGGATGTTTTCCAGAATTCCCTACAGTCACAACAAATAACCACAACACAAATCAGAGACTCTTTACTATGGTCCAAAATGTATACCTATCTGAAAGTTACAGAATTTAGAGCAGAACTGATTTCTTTGCATACCTGCTCATACCATGAAGCTACAATGTTTTCCATGTAAACATAGCTGGTGAAAAATGCTACGATCCCATCGGGTACAATGGCAGACATTTCCAGGAGCAGGTTCCCATAGTTCCGGATCACAGCTGTGGGATACAGTCCATTAACACACTGCTTTACCTTTCCAGAATCCATAAGCCATAAATATTCAAAAACAGCACTCACCAAAGTCTTCTCTGGTCTCAAATTTGGAACTCAAAGCCACTTGGTCATTTCCACGCCCAACAATCTGAGAAAACGTTTAGAATATTCAGTTGTGAGATTTGAAGCATCTTTAAACGACCAGATTTAGTCACATTTAGTGTTACTCACAAGAGGGCAAAGGCAGGTGCGTGCCAGCGTCATGGTAAAGGACGCCATGGTAACGGGGTGGAAGTCCAAGATTCGCGGATAGATTTCCAGTGGAGAAAGAGTCTTATGAGAGGAAAAGTAAGGCAAACTATAAAACACACATTAAGTTCTTCCACATGTCAAAACAGTCACTCATAGCTCTCATACACAGATTTCATGACGCTGTACGAGTTTGATAGTGCCTGTTAATGTTTTGCATGCTAAAAATGAGTTAATACCATGTTAAATGGTTATATTATTTAGATAACGATAATAGTGTTTTAACTAACAAACGACACTGATAGTATACACCCAGGGAAACACCACGCAGTACATGGTAGAAGCACTGCCTTCCTACAGCAATCATTCTCTAGGACGCTGTCCAACAAGCAAATGTACTGAATGACACCTTCAAAATAAGGACTTGAGAAGAAATCCAACAGGCTTTTTCTTACCAAGGTATTTAACTAATCGACTAATTCACAATTTGGTGAGAAGAGAACTTTGAGAAGGACACACACGGTCCATATGTTAGTGGCTTTTGCATTCCAAGAAGTTTCCTGGGTTGTTAGATCACAGTCCTCAGTTGGCTAGTCCATGGGGCCAGACCCACAGATGGGTGTGTTCTGGCTGATATGTGCTTTTATTGAGACCAGCAAGCTGTTCAGACTGTCAAGCTTGGGCCAGATTCATCTCAGAGCCAGGATCCAAATCTGCCAGGATCCTGCAGCATGGTTATTAGTGGCTACCCACTCAGCATAACATGGAACATGAGGGCAGTCCAAACGGATGTTTGTGCAGAGGTAGTACCCACTCCAAGAAAAATGCTGGAAACTAAAAATAGCATGCTTAGCAGCGCATGGCAAGAAAGTACCCATTTTATGACCTAAGCGACACATCAGCCACAAGCCCCGGTGGTCAGCTGGTTGGTGGGGAAAGTATTCAAATGCGTAAACACACAGGGGAGAACGACTGTGTAACAAAAATGAGCAGTACGGCCCAATTACTATTATGGCACATAGAAATTACTTAGCTCAGGCAAAGCCACTGACACCCCCGGGGTGAAAAAATTCTAGAGCCTGTAGAAATTAACATCCTAATACAAAGGATATGGACACAGGGCAGGGTAGATCCCTACAGAGCCCAACAGCATTCTGTGTGTAATGCAGAATATCAGAAGAAAAGCACGCTCAAAAGGGTAGAACTGAATAAGAGGATACTGTTAGCGTCGACCACGGTCATGAGCCGCTAAGGATATAGCTCAATGTTTTATATTTATGTAAGTCTATCTGCGGGTGGTACGGTGGCTAAGTGGTTCGCACTGTTGCCTTAGAGCAAGAAGGTCCTGGGTTCGAGCCCTGGGTTCGGCACGAATATGCATGTTCTCCCCGTGTCCGCATGGGTTTCCTCCGGGTACTACGGTTTCCTCCCACAGTTGAAAGACTTGCACATTAGGTGGACTGGCTACCCTAAATTGCCCGTAGGTGTGAGTGTCTGTGCATGTACCCGAGTCAGGGGAGGGTTGGGCTTGGGGCTAGCAACCTCACCATGTAGAATGCATTTAGCTACAGAAAATGTCAACAGACCCTATGGGGGCCGCTTGGCACCGTATGTGCCATACAGCATGACAAGGATCGAAGAAGTAGTCTATCTGCAGAGGTGAGAGGGAAATGGGGAATGATTGCTGTAGGATGGCAATGTTTTTGGCAAATGCAGCACCATGTGTCACTTCATGATCTTGGAGAAACATGTATACACATAATCAGCAAACAACTCTTTGCTGGAGGGGAAGGAGGAGAAGTGATGGTACAGAGGAAGGAAACTTACCCCTGAAGTAATGATGACTGACTGGAACCGCTCAAACACAGGCTTGATAGCGATTGAGGGGTCCATGCAGCTATTAAAATCACATAACATATATGTAAATATATATTAACACAAAGCCAAGGCCCAGCCTGACCATTTTTATTTATTTATTTATTTATTTATTTTTGCTACTAAATGCTTTTTGCTGTGCAAAGCACTTTTTTTTGAGGGGGCCCTGAGTCCAAGAATTTCATTACTGATAATGATGTCTGTTCCTTTATTATCTATATAGGACAATAAAACTTGAAACAAAAAAAAAATTTATTAATTGAGAATCAAAATAATTGAATGCTAATTTTAATTCATTTCTGTGGAACACACCGGAGCAGGTCAGTAGAGTCAGCGTAACCCACCTGAAGTGCAGAACGGGATTAGCGATCGTAGGTGTTTTGTCTTCAAAAGGTTCGATTATAATCGTGAAGCCTGAAAGAATTAAATTAAAGAATTTAATTTTTTTTTAACTCAGGCCTGATAGAAAATATGTAGTGTCAGTACTGCGCTCAGGATAGAGACTTGATTTTAATTTTACCTTTGCTATAGGTGCTCACAAGAGTAGCAAAGTGGGATATCAGTGTAATGGCAGAGAAATCAGCAATATCTGCAATCTCCAAAGTTCTCAATAATGAGCGTAGCCTCTCTGCACAGAATCTACAGAGAGGAAAGAAATGGAGCACAGGTCATATATTTGATGATGAAACAATCACACAATGCACCAAGTAATAGAAGAGGTTTAGTAAAATATACTTAGAGTGTCAGATCCCTGTAAGTATATACCTGATTATTTTCCTAAATCTGAGTTTTTGCTACTAAACCTTTTTTTTTTCCACCAAGATGGCAGGACTGTCAGACAGGAGACGCAGCACGGAGACATGCCTCACCTGAGGGGCTTCCGGTCAATGCACACCTTCTCATAGATGTCTTTAAGGAACTGAGGAGAACTCTCTTGCACAACGTGATGGATACGCAGCCGGGCCTTCAGGTACTCCAGGAAACGCTTCATGAAGCCTATAAAGTGCTCTGCTGTGCGGATGTTACCTGGGACGGCCTCTGAAGTGACGTAACATGACACAAAACAAAGGGCATTCCTTACTGGCGCACATGACACTTCACATTCATTATTATTCCAAAGGAAGAGGCTTATTGGGAAAATCTAATATTTATATACAGTGCCTTCATTTCTTGAACACCATACGGCCAAAGGTTTGTGGACACCTGACCGTCACACCTGATCTGACCACTGACTGTATAAAAACTGGAAAGTGTATCGTCTCGAGTAGCTGCAGTACATTTTAGCCCCACCCATCTCCATGTGTTTCAGTGACAATACAGCCGATATTGTATGTCACATTTCTCATCTAAAATATCTTTCCAGCTACAGTGTCTAATTCAAACAGTTAGTTTTCCCTATGATGATAAGGTTTTTTTTTTTAAATCATTCTATTTATATAGTAAGAAGGCGTGGCTACACTTGACTGACAGCCTTGGCCATAAGAGACTAGTTAACTTCACCACAATGAACTTGTAATGAACATGTGTTAAAGACATCTCTCCAGCTGAACTATTCAAGCTCGTAAGACGTAATAAAGAGAATTTGACGTGACCATATCCATCTGATTATTTCTACCGGGAAAAGTTGGGGGGCAGTCTAACAAACAAGTGACTTTGCTAGTTGTCTCTACTACACAAACTCGAGAAAGAGAAAGTCCCTTCTGAGCAGACTCTGGCTGCAAAGTTGTCAACATGGAAGAGGAATTTTGGCTTCATTTCTAAAGAATGGGAGTGAACGGAAACACACGCTGCTTTTTTTGTTTGTTTTTAATACAGTCTGGGTTGAGGTCAAGGCTCTGTGCAGGCCACTTGCGTTCTTCTTCACCAGCCTTAGCAAGTCATGTGTTCAAACCTCACTTTGTGAAGAGGGGCATATTTATCATGGAAGACGTTTGGGCCTCTTAGTCCCGGGTGAAGGGAAACTGTAATGCTACAACATACGGAGCAGTCCGGTAAAACTGTGCGCTTCCAACTTTGTGTCAACAGTTTGGAGAAGAACCACATACGGGTGTGATGGTCAAGTGTCCACAAACTTTTTGGCCATAAAGTGTACAAGTGATCTTCATTTTTATCCACGATCACCGTGACTGCAGGTTTTCACTCTAGAAATGTTGGATCAGTGTGATTCTTGAATGCTTTACATGAAAGCAGCCATACCAGACTCAATGACCATCGACATGGGGAAAAAAAGCCGAATCAAAAATAATATAATTCTAGGAAACATTTTCAGACAGAAGCTATGTTGAATTCCACCGGAGGCATCCCACAGGGGTATAGAGTATACCAGAATAATCCACGTCGCAAACATTCTGTCTGTGGCACTGACATGACAGCATGCTGAAAATAACCCGTGTACAACAGGCACAATCAGTGAGACAGTGAGACACAGGGACAGCTGTATGTACAATGCTGCTATAAACAGAGAATAAAAGACTTACGCTTATTCTGATTACCCATAGGCCTCCATCATATAAACATTTCCAATACAGCGAACCCCCGCAATATCGCGGTTCACCTATTGCAGGTTCAGTGCATCGCGGATTTTCAAATTTTGATTCGCGGAATTTTTTGGCTTTCGCGGGACTCTGGAATATAAAATATAAAATATAATTAAAAAAAAAAAGTTAATTCCAACGTTAAAAGGACATTTAAATCAAAATAAAACAGTATGCACTGTATTTCATCAGTGGATGAATACACAGTGGTGGTGTACGCCACTACATATACACTAGATTAGGGATATTTTGGCCTTTTTAAACTTGAAAAAAATTCAATTGTCCTTAAAAGGGTATTTAAGTAAATATTGGAAAGTTTGGGGTTCTTTTCTTAAATTTGTTAAAAGGATTCATTTTAAGTACACCGCCGACTGAGTTATCTCTTGCTCATAAAGTAGCTAAGGGGGTTGCCGTCGGGATTCGGAAGGCTGTGCTGTTGTAGGTTAGTATCTACTTTAGATCAGTTTATGGTGATGTGGCTGGTTTTCTTTCCTTCTTTATTTATGTATTATTATTATTATTATTATTATTATTATTATTATTTACTTTATATTTTTTAAGAGGTGGGGGGTGTTGGGTTTTTTCTTGCATTTTTTTGTATTTTTATTGTTTGTTATTGTATTAAATTGTTGGATTGATTGTAATTTGGATACTAAAAGCCCATTAAAAAAAATAAAAAATGTAGACATGCCCCAGCCTGAAACTGGGTATGACTAAACTCTGCACGCAGACAGACTGACCTTGGAGTATTTCATCTGGGAGTACTGGATTAGACAAGTAGACATCAGTTTCTCTCGCAACATTGGCTTCTTTTAGCCCCTCCACTAATCTCCGGTACTCCTCCTGTAGTTTAGCAGCATCGGTTTCCTTTATCCTTCAAGAGAAGCACCAGTGAATGGCCCAATATTCCTGACAATGCTCCACAAAAATCATGTGCTACATTCTACAAGCACATACATGTCAAGACATAACTCACAACTATGGGAAAAAAATGAGCGATAGTTCTACTGAATAGCTATTCACCACTAGCTGAATGAACCCTATTCACCTCTGGATGGTATTCTGAAGGGTGTCCATGTTGGTCTGACAGCGGTCCAGTGTCCTCCTGGTGATGTTAACGCTCATTGAGTCAATGCACACATTGTCTAGGAGGACAAAAATGACACAGAACTGTTCAGCGTGGTCAGGTATGGTGGAAAAACTGCATACGGAACTGTTACCGCAGGTAAACTTTTACAATCCATTCCAGTGTATACAAGCTATACAGAGGAATGAGAATAAAAAGCCACTTGATGTAACATGATTTGACCTACCGATGTTGTGTGCTTCATCAAAGACAACAACTGATTTCTTTGCAAGCTCTTTTGAGACCAGGTCTGCGATTTTTGGGTCCAGAAGGTAATGGTAACTGTAAACCACTATGTTAGCATGAAGAAGCTGACAAAGAAAAAAAACAAAATAATCATACATTGTCGATGTGTTCAGTACCTTAAAGAACTTTGAGATCCAATTATGGAAAAATAATTCAATTGCTTGCAAATTGACTTCTCAGGCCAATTAGTGTATATAAAACGTTTTAATTAGTGATGTACACAGGCTCTTTATCCAAATAGCAATCATAAAGTCCAAAAATAGATACTGTCCCCTAAAAATGTTGGAATAGCAAGGCCAATTGCATTGATTTTGCTACAAAATGAAGACATGTGGGTTTGA
>JAQLOM010000003.1:16944703-16959517 GCA_030068315.1 Chrysichthys thysi
CAACAGTCTGGGTGCTGAATTGGCTGCCTGCAGTCCAGATCTTTCACCTATAGAGAACATTTGGTGCATCATTAAACAAAAAAATACGTCAAAGACGACCACGAGCTCATCAGCAGCTGGAAATCTATATCAGGCAAAGAATACGACCAAATTCCAACACCGAAACTCATAACCTCGATGCCCAGACATCTTCAAACTGTTTTGAAAAGAAGAGGAGATACTACACCATGGTATACATGCCCCTGTCCCAACTATTTTGTGACCTGTAGCAAGCATCAAATTTGAAATGAGTTCATTTTGTGCATAAAATTTGTAAATATTTCTCAGTTTAAACATTTATGTTCTCTGTATTCTGTTGTGAATAATATATTGGCTCATGTGATTTGAAAGTCACTTAGTTTTCATTTTATTCAAATTTAAAGAACGTCCCAACTTTTCTAGAATTCAGGTTGTATATTAAGGGGTTTTTTTCTGGTGGAGTTTACACCTACTTAGAATTAGGTGTAAGTTTTAAGATATAACTTAAGTCTATGTTGAACGTATGTGACTTGGTACAACGGTACAACTTTTAGCTCTTCCTAAACTTGAAGATGGTGCCAATTTATGTTCAAACTAAGTTAAGCTCAAACTTAGGCTCTGCTGATAACCATAATGTAAATATATTTCTTTTTTTCTCTTCAACTGTCCCTGTTTTGGTGAGCCTGTGCCCATGATGCCTTCAAATTCCTGTTCTTGGCTGAGGTGGTCTTCTGATGTTGTACCTCATCCACCTCAAGGTTCAAAGTTTTGTGCAGGCTGAGATGTCCTTCTGCTCATCATGGTTGCAAAGAGTGATTGTATGTGTATCTGTAGACTTCCTGGGAGCTTATGAAACAAATCTGGCCATTTTCTCTGACCTTTCTTGTCAACAAAGGATTTCCATCACGGAACTAACACTCACTCAGGTGTTTTTTATTTATTTATTTATTTATTTATTTATTGCACCAGTCTGTCTAAACTCTAGACACTGTTGTGTATAAAAAAAAATCCAAAGATATCAGCAGTTTCCGAAATACTCAAACCAGCCCACGAGGTACCAGCATATATGTCAGTGTTAAAGTCGCTGAGATGACATTTTTCCTCATTCTAATGTTTGATGTGAAAATTAACTGAAGCTCTTGAGCTGTATCTCCATGATTTTTATATATATTTTTCCAGTAAAGAGAGATCAGTCAAGTATACAGTGTGAATTGGGAAATATTATAGGGAACCTGGTAGCTGTGCTAATTGAATCAAGACCAAGTTCACACTATTATTTAAATTGGAGATGTGCTCGAGTAGCCCAACCTAAACGCTGCCTTACAGAACTCCCAAAATGAAGTCATATTCATACCATATTTCTGTACAAACAGTAGCTATACACGGGACAGAATATCTCTGCTGGGGTGTCTGAAAATAATAATGTAATTAGTATTAACTTGCATGCTCATACATTTTTATTTTATTTATTTATTTTTTTGTAGTTTTCTTAATTAAAAGAGAGTTTTCTTGGAAAGTCTTATAGGCATTACAGTGAAATGGTGGGTAAAGACCACCTGATGAATCACAGCTCTGCAAGTGGAGCACAACTTTACAGTAGATCACATATCTTCCTGATTAGCATGTTAAGTGAATATATTTGATCGTTCTGGAATGAAACAAGCCCCAAAATGGAAGTAAATATTACAAAATATTATCAAATGGCTGCCATTGTCAGCAGTAAATAATAGTTTCCTGATTTGGGGAAAGTATCGCTGTTTTGAAACATTGTAAGTTTGCATACTTGGTCACAACCGATGGGGGGGGGGATAAGTGTTTTTATTATTATAATATATGAAACAATTCTAATTTGTTAAAGTTTTAGTAATATTTTGAATGAGAAAAATAACTTTTATTCCAGTCGTATTTTTCCATTGTTTTCCAGTGTTTCCAAGGCATAGGGTTCACAAAAATCTTCCAGTGCAGACCACGCCTACATCTGGTTCCAATCCAAATATGAAAGCAGATGCAAATATTTTGAGCACTAAACAGATATAGATGATGGCATTGTGTTACACTCCTAGATGTATTAGGCAAAATACTGACTTCCACCCAACAACCTACAAGAAACTGTCAGTGCGTATTGATGGATTTTCAAAATTTTCTAAAATGCCAGAAATTGCCTACTGAAAGCAACTTTAAATGCAAAACAATATTGGGGTTGTTTTTCTGCTCAGTGGAGCATTACGTACAGATAATGATTTTGCGTAGAAATTAAATGAAAGCAGCTTTTTTTTTTAAGCACATTTCTCTGTACATTGAGTTCACCCTCATTTATTTATAGAAACCATCAAAATAATGCTTAATGTGTGGTTACGCTGTGCTGGTTCCATTGACAACACTGTCTGCTCTGAATCTTTTTATATAAGCTCACCTGGCATTCTCATGGAGGAGAGCTCATTTTTCATGATAGGTTGTCCATGACCAGTCATGTGCAGTGACTTTAAAACTGAAAACACTGTCCGCCTTTCTTAAAAAAAAAAAAAGGCACAGATCACTAAAAAAAGGTTTTTGAATGCTCCAGTGCTTCACATATAGTTGTGAACTAATGGAAAGAAAAACAAGCCCTATTTGTGTGTTGAAGCATTTAAAGGTTAGCGAGTACATTAGAGTGCTTATAAATGGCATGTAACGGCTGAACTGCTTTTGAGGAAGAACTGTTTCCTTCGCGTTATCTCACTGATTAATCTGAGGTTATGTCAGCTCACTGATGGGGTTTTGAGACAGATGGTGTGCCACTGATTTGAATCCTTTCTCCCCTTTAAGCAAAGTCTGATGTAATATCACAATGCAGTGCGAAGCAGAAATTAGCGGCTGAATTGATCTGAACCTAGACATCATTTTTAATGCTTTTCCATATTTTTAAAAGACGTTTTAGTTTAATTTACGTAACACTTTGGAAAAGTGCCGAAAGGATGGGTTAGAAAAAGAAATCGACGTGGATATAAACATGACAATAGAAATGGATGTATGAGAAGCAACAGTCTGCTAGCCTGAGTTTATATCCTGAGTTGGGTTTTTTTTTTTATTTTTTATTTTTTTTTATTCTGGCTTTAAGAGCATAAGATTATGTGAATTCTAAATTGAACAATTATAAATTTATGTAAATGCATGCAGCAATGCCTTGGTGTAGGCATTTGTTTCACTTACCAATTTTAGCTTGAAAATTTCAAATTGAATCAGTAATAATCTGAGATAAATGAAATGCTCTAGGGAATGCTGTGCGAACAATGCACTGGTTTGATTTGTTTGGCGTCAGTTTTGATCAAGGTTGATATATTTTTTTTGCCAGAACAGGATGGAATACAAATAGAAAGGAAACAGAATGAAATCCAGTAGCCAGACATAAACTACTAATAATAATGTACTTTTGTTTTAATGAACTAATCAGATCAAAGTGTTTCTAGCTTTATAAGGGGGATTTTGTTCTGAATGTACACATAGTAACTTTCTGTCCAAAAGGAATTAAAATGGGGATGTAAATAAATTCAGAAAGGCAATGAATAAAGCTTTTGGTAACATAGCTGGAAACATATTAGCTCATCTATCTGGAAACATTTCATGGAGATGCATCTAAAAAAAAAGTGCCTGATGGTATTTGTGGTTCTTTTTGTGTCTGGTGGAAATTCAGTGTGCCTCAGATGATGGTGTGGTGAGTGGGTGGTCAAGAAAGTTTCAGTGTTTGGCAACAGTGCATGAGGATGAGCGATTGCATAATACCTGCCCAGGATCCTCAAGCATTCGCATTTAAATGTATGCTCATTTTCCAATTAGCTTTGTATACTTCTCTCTGATGCAAACTACAAGTGAAGCAGTTGCAAGCTAAGGATCCTATTCAAGCTCTAGCAAACTCCTAACCTTCTGCTTTATGACCTATTGCACATCAGTACTCTGCTCTTCTTACTTTCTCTCTCTCTCTCCACCAGTATTGCTGAAATTCCGCACAGATAAAGGTCGAGACCCTCTTTCAGATAGCTTTGCAGAGGATTCTCAGTTGCTCCTGCAGATCAGAGATGATCTCCTAGAGGCTATGGGGGTGAATCCGGAGCTGCTGCCTGATGAATTTGTCAGGTCCTCACAAACACCTCGACAGTTATCATATCTTATGTCTTATAGCTGTCTGAGTCACAGGAATAACATTAATGTACGTGCTCTGTTTTTACAGCTACTGTTTCTCTGAGATGGCTCCAGTGTGTGCTGTGGTGGGAGGAGTTCTTGGTCAGGAAATAGTCAAGGTACGTTCTCGCTCTCGCTTTCATTTTTTTTATTCATCCAAGTTGTGTATGGTTAAGTCTAGAAAAGAAAAAGAAAAAAACGGGCATATGGAAATTCCACCAACAGTTTCCATATTAATCAGATTTATCTTTGACGTACGTGTACAAGCAAACTCGCATCTGAACCATGCGCATATAACATTTTAAAAGCAGTTGATTATGTCTAGGGTTTGTTCCAGTTTAGAACCGAATCCAGAATGCCAAGGACCGGGAACATCTGTTTAAAAATAAATAAATAAATAAATACAAATTTTGGTTCTTTTGATGGGTTCCTAAACACACACACACTATACGATAACCATTTATTATTACAAACAAAGGCTACATATGTGCTATGTAGCTATCTTCCAGGATCTGTCTACGTGACTGTCATTTATTTAGCATGTACAGCTTGAGTCATGGCAACGTGTTGGACCACTATTTCTATTTACTTTGTGAATGTTCAGTTAACGCTTAAAAGAGTAAAGCTATTTTTGTTATCTAAACCTTTGACTTCTTTTGTTTCCATATTGGAATTGAAATAAGATATAACCACTGAAAAGAAACAGAAAATGAATGAGCAGAATCTGAATCAGAATTGATCAAGTTCAAACAATACCCATCCCCGATTATGCCTCTGCTGCTATGTTGTCCGGATTTCACCCGACATCTCAAAAACGAGTGGTTGAATGTTTGTAGGCTTTATACGGAATTGCCACTGTGACCAGTAGATGAAATGATTAGATTTTGGACTGGAGCCATCCAGGTTTAAGGTGACAGCAAGGTCAGATGTGTGAAGTACTTTTTCTTCATTAGCTTCCTCCCTGTTTAAAGATGATTTTAAGGGAAGCTCATGTACAAAATTATGTACAATCGAGTACAAATTTGTACCAGGAAAGACTAGACTCGTTGGCAGTGGAAGCATTCCCACTGATGCCTTTCATGTTGAGGTTTACTTGGTTTCATTTTATTTGAAGAATAACGTTGTTTGCAGCCACAAGCAGCTCAGTCAGGAGTAAACTTTCCCCCTTTGTTATATTTTTTGGATAACTGTAGCTTGAAAGCTTTTCTTTTATAGGCTCACTGCCGCAACACCTGCATAAATATAAATGAGGTTAAATCGGCTGTGTGATATACATGACGTGTAAATAAGGGTAAGTGGGTGTCCACGTGCATGCATGCAACTGAAGCTGATTTGCCATTTGCCCTCATATCAAATTATTAATCGTTAAGGGCAGGGTACACTTCATTTTTATTGTACTAGCCCCTTTAACATGACAAAGTCTGAATCCACTGCTTTATTAAATCTACATTAATACTGTAAGGTTGGATGACTGAAAAGCTCAATAATGACAAGACTGATGTTATCGTTTTTGGTCCCTCTAAATGTAGCACCTCTCTTGAATGCAGATTGGATTATCTCACTTCATTCGTTAAACCATATGCAAGAAATCTGGGTGTTATTTTCGACTCTGAGCTCTTTTTAAAATTTCTTCTCTTGTTAGAAATAGTTTCTTTCAATTAAGAGTTATCACCAGACTCCCGCTTTTTTTTGTCTCACTATGATCTGGAAAAGGTTATCCATGCCTTTATTACTTCTCCACTGGATTATTGTAACTCTCTCTGTTTTGGCCTTCCGCAGTCTCTTTTATCACATCTACAGTTGGTTCAGAATGCAGCAGCAAGATTAAAGACTGGCACTAAAAAATTGTCACACATCATCCCAGTTCTGGCCTCACTCCATTGGCTTCCTGTTCAATTTAGAATCCGGTTTAAGATCCTGCTAATGGTTTTTAAATCTCATAATGGGCAAACTCGGACTTGCATCACTAATCTCGTTTCTATGCACTCAGCTCCCAGGTCTCTTAGATCTTGCAGCAAATCCGTATCGCACATTCCTCGATCTCGCCTTAAAGAAAAAGGTGATGGGGCTTTTTTGTTGTTGTTTTTGTTTTTGTGCTGCCCCTCAGTTGTGGAACCAGCTTCCTTACAACATTAAGAACGCTCCTTCTGTTGATGTTTTTAAGTCTAGGCTGAAACTCATTTTTACTCCTTGGCTTTCTCAGTCTCTTAATGTTAATTTTTTTTGCTTTTTTTTAATTAGTTTTTTTTGTTTGTTTATTGTTCCTGTATTTTTCTTTGTATATGTATTTGTTTTTGCACTGTGTACAGTTCTTTGGCATAAATATGTTTTATAAATAACTTTTACTTACTTACTATATGTATAATAAACATCTCTGAAGTGTGGTCAGTGTTGGGTAGCATGCTCATTTTGGGGCAAGAAGAGAGGCTTGCCATATAAATAAGTACGTAAATGCTATGCAAACCTGGTTTACTAGTTTTCTGAAATCAGTGTTCATAAATAAATCAAAATTAAATGCACAAGTTCTAGTCTATATGGCTTTTTTTCAAAGTAAATAGATGGTTAGAATTCTTTAGTTGTTAGTAGTGTCAGTGGTAGTTAATTGACTGGTCAGTTGTGATGGGAAACCTTCAAATGTGCTGTTTCATGAAGGATTATATCTTTTGGACTGATTCATGTTTATGTTCAGTTAGTAAAAAGGCTTCAGAAGGAACTGGCATCAGTCTCAGTACTTGTTATTTATTGTCCATATTTACTGACTCTTTGGCCCTGCACCTAATTTGAAAAAGGTTATCACCGTAAAAAAAAAAAAGAAACATTATATGCCCCTATACAGTGGAACTGCCATGAGGCGTGAAGGTGGTTTTCCTGGTAAAGGTCTGTTTCAGGCATATGGCATCTGCCTTCCCTATAGGAATCTGGCAGAATATGGAAAACCTTTTAGCTGCCGACACTTATTAAATGCCAGAATCGAAAAGGTAACATTACGGTCACTGGAATCCAATTCCTGTCAGAAATGTTGACATAAAATCCCCAGATGGTTTCAAACTGTCCTTGAGACCCAGCCTACCATTGTTCATAGTTGGGATTGTGTTAAATGTGGATACAGTGCATGTTTACACAGGAAGCTGCAAAAGTACTGAGTCAGATTAGTGATGTCATGTAAAGATGTACGTGCCTGATTAAGGTTGACCTCATCACACATTCTGCAATTTGTTGGAGTCGGTTAGAGAAGCCCAGTGGAGCGTGCGGTAGATACAGTGCTGGCTGGGCAAGCCTTCACACCCACATGGTGGTGGTGGAGAGAAGCCAGGCTGTCTCGCCATCTCCTTGCATGATGAAACAGGCTGTAACTCTCACATGGTCCTTTGCTGTCCCTCACCCATCAAGCACAAGTATCACAGAAATGAACAACCCCCAATGGTTCACTCTGCAAAGCTCTTAGCAGCCATAACACACTGATGCTAATGCCAATTTATCACATTGGTTGTGTGTGTACTAAAACAGGCGCTGTCCCAGAGAGATGCCCCACACAGGAACTACTTCTTTTTTGATGGTCTGAAGGGCAGCGGCATGGTGGACTACTTTGGAGCCAAATGATCATGGAGAAGACCAAGGACAAGTGGACAAAGTGTAGGCACTCAGCATCGTTCAAAGACCTTCCCAGTGCTGCAAAAAGCAAATGTTTTGAACAATAGCCACTCCTTTGAGGAACTCAGGCAGCATTGTTGTTTTTTGAGTTTATACAATCTCCAGGCGTATGCACTCACCATTTTCTGTCTGAATTTCTGACGAGATAAATGTCATTTTGTAATGAAAGGACTCAAATAAATACATTTCTTTTGGACTATGTGGGTAGTGTATATGATTTCTGTGTGAGACAACTTTGAAATATTCTTTAGCTGTTTCATCATTTGCTCGTTCCTGTGTGTTAATGGTTCAATCGATGGAAATGTAGCCTTCATTCATATGGGTATATATTAGAGTATATCTATGCAGTTACACAAAGAAATTGTGTGGGATGCAGTTGACGTTGAATGGTGAAAACAATAAGAAAGTAAATCCAAGGCGAGTTCAAGTTTGTGTATCAAGGAGACCATCTGCGGTTGGGTAAGGTAATTCATTTATGACCTTGGCTTAGCTATATGCAATGACGTTGTTTGGCACAACATACTCGGTGACTCAGCAGGATAAGAGAAACAATTAATGTTTTGATCTGGAAGTCTTCCCTCAGCTAGAGAGTCTGGTCTGTCTAGTCTGGTCTGCTGGAATTCCTAGCAAGATAGTTAAAACCAATGTCATTCTCAACTGTTCGCAATTGGCAACTGGAAACATGCAAAGTAGCATGATTTCACAACTAGATTGACCAGAAAAGTGTTTTGAACATCAGACACCAAGCTACCAGCTTGTGGTTCACTCTGGCCAACACTGGAACAGGATACGCTGGAACAGGATACACCAGTTAGACAGGTGCTGAAGAGGAGTGGCATGGAGACACGACGCTTTTGTCTTTACACAGACGAGACACTAAATGAAATTATAGGTATTGCAGATGGGCCAAATTCTTTCATGTGTTAACTTCTCTTATTTTGTCTGTTGTGGACTTTGATCTGTTTAGTCTGGAGCAGTCACATGGGAATGGATATGATGGCTATGAACTGCTCTTTGTCCTGTAGGTTAGATGCTGATGAGCTGAAAGAAAAAACCAAACCTCATGGCATTCTGGCTGCATGGCAACTAACATGGATGGATAAATAAACAAAATGCCCGCTCTCTCGGGTGAAAAGACGCATGGAAAGGAGAAAGTGAAGGCCATATGAGATACTGACTAGTTAAAAATGTTGTGCTTTTCCCCAGTTCAAAGAAGGCAGGATTAATTAGCACACCTAGCACCTCAATGCCAGTCCTGATGACCCCCTTCCCATGTGGTGCTCGTTGCTCCCAACAGTCCATTTCCCCTGGCTTTTAGCAGTGCAGCCAATCCTTACCCTGTCACCAGACCTAACGCAAGAAAAACTAACCTCTCATTGGTGCGATTCTTTCTGCACCCAGGTAAGGACCATGGTAATACTGTTTTTTTTTTTCCCTCCCCGTCTCATCATCATTGACATGTGTAGGTCTGTTTGCATATAACAAATCATTTTGGTCTTATTTTTAGACGTACAATGCATAAACAAAACACTAAAAATGAGTTCACGTATGAGGAAGCGAAGGCATAAAAACCCACAGACTGGCTTCTTGATCAGCCATTCACTAGTGGAGTAAATTAACCCGACTTTCCTGTTTAAAAGATTTGGTCATACTTTCCACGAGCCTTATATTGTTACACATCAGGAGACACAAACAGTACATGACGACATTATATAAGAGCTTACTTTATTGCACTAACATGCCCGGTGGGTATAATATCTTACTAATAATATACATGTCAGTGATCATGAATCTGATTTACATAATGCTAAATTAACTAATCTAAACTAATTTTGTGTACCACTACCCAACATGCAATATTAATCATGTCTTTTAAAAGCACATCACTCAGAGATTCTGTCATATTTCTCTTTATTTTAAAAGGCAAAGGGGGAAAAAACATACCAAAATTCATATAGAAAATTGATAGAAAAAAGTCCAAACAGCAAATGTACAAGGCTAGAAAATGGGATTGACATGAGATTGAGCATAGTGTGATGTTCACAGTTCACACTTAAGGCCTTTCCCTCAGGGAGAGAGTGCATCAGAGAATACATCTATCCACAAAAAGCCACACACTGTCCACAGGAAGTGGTATACACCACTGCTTTACACAGGAAATCATAAGACAGGCAGTCACGAGACAGACCGCTGGTACTCATAGTTTGCTCAGAAATACAGTACAGTACCCAAGTGAAAAAAGAGGACCAAAAAAGGAGAGTGCTAACAAGGTTTTCACATGGTCTACCCACAGACATGGCATATGTGGTTTGTTAAATACACGCCTATGAACTCCATGTGAGAGCAATGGCAACATGCAAGCAATCTAGTTGAAGGCCCCAGAGGATCACCGTCCAAAGACAATGAACCTACATATTGAAACGTGTCTTCAAGTAAAAAAAAAAGGTCTGGCTCAGTTTCTCTTATAATCTTATTGCAGCAACAGCATGACCAGTAATTAACTTACAGCAGAAATGACTTTTGCATGTTTTGCTTCTTACTTCTTTGTAGTTTCATTGAGGGGTTTGCTTGTTTGTTTGTTTGTTTTATTACAAAAAAAATCGGTGTACAAATACGTACAGTAAGATTCCCAGAGTACTTAAACTTTATCTCCATGCTCATTCAGTCTGGTTGATCTTTACGAGCCTTGCTTATATAGGGCATAAAAAACCCTTCCTAATAATTCATGAAAATAACTTTAGTTTAAACATTAGCTTATAGTTTATAAACCAAATTCATGGGTTAAATCTCTACTCCTCGCTAAGGACCAAGCATAGACAGGGACAGAAAAATAAATAGCTTAACTTTTGTTTCTCAGGATAGATATTTGTAAGAGTTGTAAAGGGACTGTTCACAAACTAAACCTGTTTTAAACCTGTCTGAGAACCTCATCTATCCAAATCTAGATACTTTTGCGAACATTTAAATAGTTCTTGGATTTAAGTTTAACCTCCCTGCATTGGTCCATAAAAAAGTTCAAGAAAACATAAATCTGACATACAGCTTTCCAACAAAAACAAGGAACTGGTAAGTACTTTACGTTTCACCAAAATATACACGATACACCGGGATGAGAACGGCCAGTTCCTTCTTTCTCTTGCCTGTTGCCATTTTTCTCCCAAAATATTTACATGCACGTTCATTACAAATATTAACACTGCTACCCAGCCGTTTGGACAGCCTGTGGTCTGGCGGGTCCACGCGGCTTCCGGCCTCACATCTAGTTGCCTCCATTGGAGGTGATCAGTCTTTGAAATGAGTGGTGAATGTCATGTTCCAAAGTGTACATACTGGTGGGAGCTTCAAGGCACTGACCCTTTACCCCGCCACCCAACCCCCCCCACCCCAAACACCGTTCACTGACTGCCCCTGCTAAATCAAGCACATGTAGGTTTTTAAAGGGTGATGATGTAAGGCACATTCACCACACTGGGTTCGCTGTAGAGGAAGCGTGTGGTATTCAAAGGCCTGTCTGTCCCTGTCACCTGACCGTCTCTTAGTTTGATAGTCTCGTTTAGTAGTGCCCTTTTCCCTGTGCTGTCATGCGGTATTGCTCCGTAAGGCAGCTAAGAGCAGATACAGCATTTCAGTGCCTGAGGTACAGCCCATCCGTTCCATTAGTGCTTTCTGAAGACCTGGATAGACTGATTTTTGGCATTTGGTTTTGAATGCTTGTTATATGTATGGAATATTTGTTTACACTAGCAAGGCGCGAGGCGCTGAGGTTGCGTACAGTTTGTTATATACGCACATGCGCGTATACGGCTTGTTTAAGTTCTGATAAAAGACAGCAGGAGCTAAAATGTATACGGTTACACATAAACTCTGTTTAATGTGTTTTATATTGTGTTTAAACTGCAAGAAAAAATGTTGAGCCCGTAATGTTTAAATACCCATAAGTGAACTTTTAGGAGACGAGGTTTAGGGACAATTCACAGCTTGTGGGCAAGGATTCTAACAACAAATTGTTGGGCTGGTCAGGTTTTTTTTCCTGTGTCCTGTGTGTTCCTGTGCTAATTTGATTTGAATTGAGAAAATATCACATTAAATGCTGCTCTGTTTCAAGAATCACACCTGCTGCTCTGTTTCTTGCTAGTGTAAACACAGGGTCGAGAGTAAAAGAATGTGAATGCCATTTTAGTCATAATCACAAATGATCTTCGCAATGTTATTGAACTGGCCTCTGTCTAAACTTTTAACACATTTCTTGATTCATCACAGATTCTCGGAGTACCCAGGCCTTCAGGTTGGTCAAAAAAAGAAAAAGAATTTTCCAAAAAAATTAAACAAGCGTCCAACCGATTGTGCTTCACAGCTTCACAGATCTAGAGAGGCACAAGCATTTCACCCCCTTAACCTGCCCCCACACCGACACACACTTCAGTCACTTGCTACATGAAACTCCTCCCAAAATAGTCAGAAAAAAAAACAATATACAACTGAGAAACATCACAAACGGAGAACAAAAAAGAAAAACCAAAAAAACTCCACAGTGCATTCTGGGCCTGCAGAAATGTCCCCGAGCCATTGCGGTAGATTACAGGCTGTGTTGGGGAGCGCCGGCGCCCCCGCAGTGCCATATACCCGTCCGTTTATCTGAGCTGGTAGAGGGTGCTGATGGTGTCAGCCAGGAAGGCGACCAGGCCGCGGTACAGACCTCTCCAATTCTGCCACTGCGCACCATCGTTCTGAAACACACACACACACACACACACACACACAAAGAACATGACAAAGAGCAGATGTTAGACTAACATAACACCTTGGACACTGACAGTGACTGTAATGTGCAAGAGTAGAGTGTGATAAGCACATGGTGTATGGTGGGCATCTCATTACGGCATGCTTCCTAAAGACTGTATGCCTCAACATAAATTCAAAAGTAAAATCACGTATGAAAACCATTCTAATAAAGCTGCTGTAGTCACGAGTGACAGCTAGACCCAACAATCAAGTGCTTGATAACGTCGACTTGGCTAGCCAAACAAAACACTGATGTGTAAAAAAAAAACCAAAAAAACCCAAACAAACAGTGATTTGTCCCTATTCCAGTCCCTATTTGTGTGCACACATGAGCGAACGACAGAAACAGCAACAAAGAGCGAGTGATCGTGTGCGTCTGAGCATCAGACACGCGTGTTTGCGAAGCAGTCCCCGCCAGACAATGTCTGCAACAACAGTCTGGTGAGTTGCTGTTTAACAACTGCTGTGAGTCATCGTCTAAAAATAACTCAGAGCGGAGAAGTCGGGAATCACACAGTTAGTGAATAACTGACAGATCGCTTCTATAGTCCCTGGAAGGTGGCACTGAAATCACTAGGCCATGAAGAGAAGTGTGCAGCATGTAAGTAATTATACGGTGACCGGTCAGCGCAGGGGTTATGTGAGAACCCAGGGGCAGCAGACAGTTAACACGACACGACAGGTTATAAACTGCTACTACAACCCAGTTGCCACAACAGAGTCCACCCTATCATTATAACGTTAATCGCTCTGCAGTTAGTAAACAAACACGCACTCATTAATTCTCCAAGCTAGAGATTCAGAACGCTCGATCTCTAAACTAAAAACGTGAGGTGCTTTGATGTGAACTTTTATTTTGTTCCAGACGGCGCTGACTTCCAACTCGACTACAAAAAAGACTATTTTATGTTCCTATATCACATAAACACATTCCTAATCATTCTAATGCTCATATTTACCTGAACCACCTTTGAGCAGTGGCTCTTGGCTTCAGCGCGCTTCCTTTCTGTGCTTTGTTTTGTGTAGGAGTTTACAGGAAGCAACAGTAAGACCAGGAACAAATGACCATACGGGTGCACCTACTCTACTGCCGCAAAGAGATTAATACGTGATTCGGCTGTAGATAGTTGTGTAAAAGCTGGGGGCTTTTGAACATCCTACTGAAGAGGATGATTTAACAAAATCAGTACATTTTGTCAGATATCAGTAAAGAAAGCCATTTTAAAGCTCTCACCTAGACCTGGGAAGATATTTACATCAACCATAAAAATATGCTCAAGGGTCCTCTGTATGGTCCACAAGACAGAAATACACTGTGATGCACATTATTGTATAATTTTATTAACTAATCATTGTCTTTCTATATATTAGACACCATATCAGAGTAAGAACTAGATCCAGAAATGTTCTTTCTCAGTTGTATGTATATTAGATTTCATTAGCCCTCTGCTTAAGAATGTATCTCTGTTGAAGTGATTAGTCCGGGGAAAGACAGGCCGGTGTGTGTGTGTATGTGTGTGTGTGTGTGTGTGCACACGCGTGTGAGCAAAAGAAAGCAGTCTGAAGTGAGAGTGAAAGGAGACAAGACGTGCGTTCTACATATACACATATGCCCCTATACATACACACCCACATCCAGCCAAGTTGTTGTTTCACTGCTTGAGGAAGTACCTATAATTTCTCGACTGGTCCTGAGTAAACAACACTTGTGTCGTGTGCCGTAAAAAGCCGAGCTCAGTGGCGCAACAAAACAAGCCGTGCATGTGACACGTAAAACAGCAGGTTCAGCCACACAACATACCGGTTTTATTGCCTATTACTTTAGTACAAAGGCATGATTGCCTCTGTGATTGTGTGACAGCGCAAGGGAAAGTGTTAAAAAAAAAAAGCTACAGTGCGTACATGATTGTGACGATGAGCAATGTGTTAGTTTGTGTGTCTGCTGGGTATGTTTGTGTATTTCTGTGTGTGTACATATGAGGGTGTGTAGGCTGGAGCACTCAGTGAGTGCTGGAATAGGGCGGTGACATCATGTGTGTTTGTCTGAGAGGCGAGGAGAAGGGAGGAGGGGGAGTAGGTTTGCATGGGGGAGGGAGAGATTAGACTGTGTTTACTCCCTGCCTGCTCCAAAGGCTGACTCCTCACGCGATACGGCGGAGAGATCGAGAGCAGCAGAAAGACAGAGGCAGGAAGGAAGGAGACAGTGAG
>JAQLOM010000003.1:17013418-17023529 GCA_030068315.1 Chrysichthys thysi
CATTTGTGTGTATACACATTGAATCTGTTGCCACAAAGTGTCAAGTGTGTCACAGTGTCTTTTTGCTGTAGCTTGAATATTTCCTTGCACGGAGACTTCACATTAATGCCCATTGTTTTGGAACGTGCACATATGGGTGTGCTGGTCAAGTGTCCACATACTTTTGACCACACAGTTTATCTAATCTCAATTATAGCCACCAAGCTGTATTAGCTATTTAATTACACTGCAAAATGAAATGTAATTACACTGCATATTAACAACATTGCATCTGATGTGGCATCTTAATTTCTGTGGTTATTTGATTATCCAAAGGAACATGCTTGCTTGTACTCGAGTGCTGCACCATGTTGACTGCATGTGCGATTTGCAATTATACAAAAAGGTAAAAATATTAATATTTTTTAATTACCTTAACAAAAGTTTTTTCAACTCAGTTGTGGGACAGATCATCTCTCTAAAAGTGTTAGGTTTAAAAACCTCTAAAAGCACTAGCTATTGTCCATTACACATCCTTTACTCCCACAGAACAGACAGTACACTGGATGTAAAATGTTTTCTTAGCAAACAGACAATTTAATTGTCCAGAACTCAGAACGCTTTCTGTAATGATGTCAGGACAGCTTTCTTGTTTTCTTGTTCTTATTTATACACATATGTGTATGTATTTTATATATATGTATATGTATATGTATATATATATATATATATGTATATATATATATATATATATATATTAAATATATATTAATGGCACTCACCCTCTCTTGGGATGTTTGATAACGGAGATGCAGGGCTGTGGGGTCCCAGTCCACAGCAATGTAAGCATTTCCTAGGGATGCCCTGTCCTCATTACACTCCACTGTACAGCCTCTGCAAAACCTGGCAAAGACATGACAACTCTCATCACTCAACACACAGACACAAAAACACACACCCCTTGACAATTTCGTCTGACAGAGACGGGATAAATGGCTTACCTGTACCATGGACACCAAGCGCAAGAATTGCCGTCCTTTTGCACAGCCCGCAAGGTGAAAGGGTACTGGTAACCCAGGCTGTCATCACTGCAGAATTGCAGGATACATGCCATTAGAACAAAAAAGAACACAAAAAAAGAAACAAAGAACAGAAAAGAACCAAAACATGCTTTTAGACTTAGAAAATTTAATCTCTCATGATGTATGATTCATAATAAATAACATGATCCATTCCTGTGCAAGGCTGACAAGCTGCATAATCCAAGTAATGCCTTCTCTAGTTTGTTTTTACTAGCCTAAAGACTCTGATCCATCACATCCGTCACAATACCTGGCATACCGTCCATAATTCTGGGCCCACATGTTAAGCATGTACATCCTTAAACTTATAAACTAAGCTATTGTTAGACCATTCAAATTTTAGCCAAAGTTAATATTGTGTATAATTTTGTAATTATGTACTATTGCATAAAATGAGAGAAGAAAGCACTGACCAGTCTTGGGCATGGTTGCTGGCCTCCTGAGGGGGCAGGGGGCTGGCGAGACGGGACACCTGAATCCACACAGCATCGTATAGATCCTTCTTACTGGTGTGCACTGTACAGGGCACGATGAGGGGCATGCCAAACAAACTGGGCCTGTTTTTCTGAGACGAGAGGAAGTACAGCTCGGTCCGCATCTAAAGGAGAGAGCAAGACAGCGTCAATACAATGGCATAAAGATTCTCCACGGTGTTCGTGCTGGACTGACTGATACATAGGCACCAGTTACCATTTTTCTGTGCATGGCAATGATGTAGCCAATGAAAGGGCTGTCCTGAACTGGGGTGGCATGGCCATTGGGGATGCCGTTGGCAAGACTCTTTTCTGAGCCAGAGGGCACCACCGTGCTTGGCATACCGTTAGCCAGGCTCCTGTCAGATCCACTTCGAACAGGGGTGCCAGCTGTGCCGTTCGGAATGGGGCCAGGTTTCTCAGCATGGCTGTTCCAAGCGATGCCGTTGCCCATCAGTGTATTGGCTGGAGATTAGGCGTTTTGAACAGAAAGAATGAGACAAAAGGGATCTTGCAGGGATTAAAAGGCAAAGAATGCTTTGGACAAAAGAGGCGCATTTCCCTCACCTACTGGAGCTGGAGAAGTGACAGACGTGGGAGAACCAGGCACAGGGATCTCAAACGCACAAAGGAAGCCATTTACAGACAGGCGCACTTTCTGGTTGTCTTGAGGAAAGTTCTAGAGAGACAGATATATTCTCTGAAATGTCTGTCACTATGACTTCTTGTAAATATTAAATCAAAGTTGCTGTCCAATGCGAATCATTAATAAGAATTCATAAGTAAGAAATAAAACATGCTGGGGGTGCTGGGATGGGAAAATAATAAATCACTAGCGTGGTGTGATCTGACCCGAGGCAAAGAAGAGTCACTCTTCCCGCTTTGAAGTCGACCATTTCCAAGTGAGATTTATTTCTTTTATGCAAAAATGATTTTTCAACTGGTAAAATTTTATTTGTTTCTTAATGATGTTTTTAACATTCACAGTTACAAATAAAGCTGTGGGATTGTCCATGAGATAAGTCAGTTCCTGTTACCTCTCTATACAATAAATGTAGCTTGTCATGTAAGCTCTTGCATGTGACTGCTGTCCACAGAGAATAATAAGCATGTCCTTATAGATGGCCTCAGCAGGTCAATGATATGTTTTTAACATATTAAAGAACATTAAAAAAAAACCTGTTTAGTACTTGTTTTAGCATGTCCCCCATTTAGGTCCCTGTGAATGAGCTGTTACTAGCATATTAATCAAAATTGTATTTTTATAGCCCTTTTAACAGTGAACATTGTCACAAAGCAGGCTTCCAGAAACAAACTTCATATCTAAATTTTAAACATATGAAACTGTAAGTTTATCTCTGATAAGCAAGCCAGAGGTGGTGGAAAAACTCCCCGGGACGACATGAGGAAGAAGCCTTGAGAGGACCCATTCTCAAAAGGGAACCCATCTTCATCTGACTGACAGCAGATTGTGTGACTGTAAATAACTCACTTCTATAACTAAGAATTATAGTGATTGCATTAATATGAACCTGCAAACTAAATTACAGCCTGGACTACTATCAAACCCCAGACAGATCATAATGCACTGAGAACATGATATGAAGCTTAATGTCATCCACAGTCCCTGCTGAGTGTGTTCAGCTCACCTTGATGTTAGAGGAATGGACCTCAGCCAGGAGAATCTGCTCTGGCTTTAGGCTGCACAGTTCACTCAGCTGTTTCTTCAGGCCTGTATATTTTTCGTCCATGTTCAAACGGAGACCATAGCGCACAGGGGTGGAACCGTCCAGTTTAATGACTACAAAAAACCCCACAGGTGCAAGAGTGAGCTTCATGCAGACCAGAAGGTTTTAGATAACCATGTATCTGCTACACCTTACCTGTGATCTCCAAGTGCATGGAGCTGTCCATCGGAAGGGGCAAAGACAGGAAGTTAAAGGGGTCAAAACGAGCACTGATGTGGCCGCATGTTTTGCACTTCACTTGAGACTTAAGTTGACCATGGAACAGGTCCACCACAATCGAGCGGTTTCTTCTCAGATGGTTGTCCCAGGCCTACACACACACACACACACACGCACACACGCACACACGCACACACGCACACGCACGCACACACGCACACACAAACGTAATGAAACTTTAAGCACTACATTTTACAGCCTTTCCTACAGGCCTCTTGCTGTCTTTTCATTAGTGCTGCATCAATAAGTCACATCAACATTAAAGCTAATCTACCCCTCAAGGAGTTTGTAGCTGACGGAGTGATTTTCACTGATCTCCTTCAATCATGCAGTCAGTCTCTCTCTGACTGAGAGCTCTGCAAATGGAGACAAGAGACCATGGAAATGACTAACAGCCTGACACTGACCTCGGTAGCCACTTCTGCATCTGGCCGTCCATCGCTGTCCTTCAGCTCCACATAAGGCTTCTCGTGGACCCGATTCAGGTCCTCATGCAACCCGTCCAACAAGAATGCCAGCAGTTCTTGAGAGTCCTGCTGCTGGAAGCCATTGAATCTCGGCGCATACTTTGCTATCGTCCACTACGTGAAATATGACACCAAGTTTAGTCTGGGTACTCAAAGTAAATAGGAAGAATTTATCAGGCAAGTATAAATGACAAGATACAAAAGTGCCCACCCTCAGCTTTAGCGGTGCAATGTTTTTTTGCGTTCCACTCCAGAGTTCCTGCACTAAATCTCCATAGCATTTGGCCATGTGGCCTCGCATTCCTATGGGATTAGTTCTGTCAAGATAAGGGAAGCAAATGAAAGTAAACCATTTACACTGTGCCCTATTAAGGAGAAGCTCCATCAAACAAGCTCGCAAAGAGACATTTCCAAATCAAAGCTCTACTTACAACTGACTTCAATCCCTCACCTGTTCAGCTCATAGAGGTGTCTCCCTGAGATGAAGTAGTTAGTGAGAGGTTTGGTGTTGCTCACACACTGAATGCTAGAATTCATAAAGCATGTATTCCCCAGGTTACTCAGACCTGTAGCACCTTTCTCTGTAGGAACTTCAGAAAGAATCACAAGCCATTTTACCTTCACAAAATCCAATTCATAACACATTAAACATCAAACTACTACAATCAAAACACAATGGACTGGAAAAGGAGAGGAGAGGGGTTACTGCAGTTATGCTTCTTTCTACTTCAATTATTCATGCAGTTACATCTGGTTTTATTTGCAAGCGACCAACATTGACTATCCCAGCAGATACAAAACCTCTCATCAGTTTCACACTGTTTTGGCATGCCATGGCGTTCCATAGACTCTAGCTGACAACATACTTTGATAACACCACACGCGTTGATCTATCATGAAGTCTTCCATGACATCTGAACATTACCTTTGTGTCTGTCTATTTTGCTGCTGTTGGCGATGAAGGACATTTCCTCTGGCCAGCTCATATCTTTGTTTCGAACTAGTGAGAATTAAACAAAGAGAATTTGCAACATTTCCTTGAACTTACAGAAGCAGGTAAAGCCCAGGAGAGCTAAAGTCACAGACATACCCTCAATCACCAAGTGCTGCTCATCCTCTATTTTCAAACTCTCTAAAGTGTGATCTTCATCATCAAGGAGTGTGAGGTAATTCTAAGGAGAGGATTTTAAAGAAGCACAAAGAGTTAATACCCATGCTTTAAACAGGCACCCTGCATGTAATGTTTACACATGTGCCCGTAGGTTAATGTTGAGTAAAATAATGCTTGCTCTTATTCACAGTGTGGTGCGATCCATAAATACATCTTAATAAAGTACTGCAAGAGTGCTGGGCTATAGCACAGGGACGCTACTGAGAAACTCACCTCGCTGTTGTAGAGCCAGAGACGCATATCTTCTTCTTTGATGCGTAATCTCTGTGACAGGTACTCGTGGATGTCCTTAATGGTGCTCATTCTGCTGAAACAACCCGTGTACGCCAGCACACGCTTCAGTGGGGCATTCGGAGATGGCATGTTACCTGTGAGAGGGTGGGGAGAAAAACAAATATTCCTACTCAGTAAAATGTCTTTAACTGCATTCAATAACGAATATCCATTGGAAGAAACCTTGAAACATTGTTGTGCTGCTCTACTGTGCTCACTGACTTTTCAAGAGATTTGAACGTGATGTCAAGCAAGAGTCAGCAAATGTATGCAGTATACAGAGTATAATCTTACATAACCATTAAATAACTCCACTAATAGAAACTTCTCACTTTCTCCATTTAAACAGCTGAAGGTGATTACAAAGATGCCCCACCAGAGATAAAATAAACAATAAATCACAGAAAAAGATTTTTTAAAGCATACATTAAGTTGTAAGTAGCAGCAAGAAAGAGCAATGGTGATTTTAAAGGGACTGATTAACAATTAGTCTGGAGGACTAAAGGAGACGCGAACAAAGCCAAAAGCACCCCACAAAAACAAAGACAAACAGGGTAAGTCCAAATACAGCGATGCTGATTAATAATTAGTTCACCCCCGCTAATTCCCTTTGCAAGATCAGTAGAAGCAACTAGACAGGAGCACCCATTTCTTCCCAGAATGCACAGCGTCCCGTCTGACAACAGGAGGAGCAGAGTTGTGACTGAGAGGTGAGCCATGTAACAAACCCTGCTGCAGCCAGGCATCAGATAGCTAAAATAAGATTAGTGGAGCTCTAATGCTCACTAGCACACCACCTCGGTGCCGCACAATCAGGTTAGCGCTCTATGTGTCCCTGCTTTAGTCAGTGCTTTTCAGGAAACCCAATAATGAGCTCCATAACCAAATCGTATCTAATGCCTGCTTAAACAAACACAGAGGGCTTCAGTCTGAGCTCACCAGCAGGTATGTGAAAAGCAGGCAGAGATAGGTGGTAGGATTGAACAGGATTTGAGTTGGGGTTTTTTTAGTGCTGCCAGTCAGAATTTGTTGTGCTTGCTGTGCCAAATCCCCTTTAGGAGTGTTTTAGGAGATTAGGTTGCCCCAGGACGGTGGAGGGAGCCACTCTCTTGCTGCAGGCTTACGTTACCTCGGGGAAATTGTGGAGGAAACATTCGCAGGCTGCTCATACCCATGTTAACCCAGATGTTGGACTGGGGGGTGCGTGTGGCCGGCTGCTGTCGTAGGAAGAGCAAATAACGGGGGAAGAGCTCCAACTCTGGCTGGTCTGTGCTGACCGACTTGATCACCTTCAGACAGACAAACAGAAGGAAAGTGTTGCAGCCCTGCCACTAATCTAAGAAGTTCATATGGGTTATTCAGTATAATTTTCCCTTAGAAATGCACGACAAGGTGCGTAATGCACCGTTTGTTATAGGCATGTTTAAAAGGTTCAAAAAAAGCAGTTAGGATATATAAACTAAGATAAGCAAATATGCATAGTTTTAGTAATGAAGGCTGACACACATACCGGTCTAGGCAGGCTAAGGTTGGCACCGTACCAGTGGTAGAGTGCCCGCCACACTGGCTCTGGTACGGTCTCAAAATCGCAGCTAGCCATCAGGTTCAGGATTCTTTTCAGACGCCCTCCCTCCATGGTTAATGTAGGTGCCTGCAGGGGTGGGGGAAGCAAACGTTCTGTCTGCTCATCATAATAGTGATGAGGGTGCAGTCTACCCTGATAAACGGCCATTTAAATGTCAACATTCGAAATAAACCAACACCAGGGGCAGCAGACCACCTGCTGAATCATTCCACTGCCAGTAGGGTGAGATGAAGTCTAGCACATTTTGAAAGGCCTATTTGTTGTGACTGCAGTGAATAATGGCATATAATCAGGTCTGACAGGATCAGAGTCAGTTAGAAGGACGAGGTGTTATTACAGAGTATAAAAACTTTCTACAATAAAAGCAATAACACATTGAGCTTCACATACTGAGGCACAGCAGTCTGACACTATGGCGCTTTAGAAACATTGCGAGTTTCTCACTATGTAATTTGATGTCATAAAATATCAACATATCATCTCCCCTCGAAAATTCCACAGAAATTTGGCAGTAATAAAATTGCAAATTGTCACTCATGCCCAGGCCCTGCTATAAACACTTTGAAAGCATTTTGGCAGTGAGAAAATTGCCAATTTTCCAGCTGTTGACTTTGACAGCTTTTTGACAGAGTTTACAGTGAAAAAACTCATAACACAAGACTCCAATACATGATCCTCATTGTAGTTCCCCTGATGCTTGATGAAGTTTAGGGGCTTCATTCTGTGTGCTGCCATCAGGAAGGGTTGTCTTTTACGCAATTCACCAAAAACAATTTGGTGTCACAGATGTCACATCCCACAGCTGATTTTGAAACAAGTTTCAAACAAGAACAAACAAATCGTTTTTTTTATTATGTGTGGTAATGGTTAACGCCTCCGAACTTGTCGTTTATCGTTAAAAAGTATTTCCTGACTTGTGCTTGTCAACAACCATACGTCTCTTTTGTGTTATGACGAGTGACGAGGGTTTTTACATGCACACACAAACCTTCACAGGCTCAGTAGTGACTAAGGGCTGGTTGTCGATGGCGCCAGGCCTCTGTGCAGCCAGGTGGTTGGGTAGGTGGCCATTGGTGGTAGAGAAACACTGGTTATTATCCAAAACATTGTGCTGTCGAGCAAAACAGATGTCCGTGGCTGATGAGCTCACATGTGGCAGCTGACCTGAGGATGGAATAACAAACGCAAAATTTCAGATGATTAAGTAACTGTCAATACAAATAACATATTACACTACAGGCCAGAAGTTTGAGCCCACCCTTGGATTAAAAACAAATAAATAAATGAATGGTACACTACTTTGTGCAACTACTTTGTCAAGAAATACTTAAAACACACGTTTCTGACTGGTTTTCAATATTTTATAGCTTGTAGTATCACATTATTTAGCTACAAAGGCTAAAACCATTGGTTTTGATTGACACATGAGGTCTGTCTTTATTGCATTCACCTTCACTTTGTGTTTCTATTTGCTCATCTCAGAACTAGACTGGCCCTTGGACTCTCTTAATTGTGTCTGACTTCACCAAACGTTGGACACCTGTATGCCTTGTCCTAGATCAGTTTGTGAGAGCTTTAAATGCACATTCTGGCAGTATAAAAATGCATTCATCTGTAATACTTCCCCTACGAATCTTTTGTCGGTTTAGGTTCAATAGATGAACTGCTTGTGAATACTTAAAGTGTTCAGAGGAAATACAGTGCATCTGTTTTCACAGAAAAAAAAAAACAAAACTTAAATTACACAACTTATGAGTCCTGTGGCATTGCACATCACATGCCACTGCTACGACGAAGCAGTAAAGCACCAGTGGGACGCCGGTGTCGCATCAATGCAATGGAGAGTGCCAGAGGCACAAAACACACACGTTTTATTATGTGTCACGTCAACATTTCATATGGAATAAGATTCAAATAAACACTTTCTGATTGAAACAGGGGTGATGTTAGGAGATGCAAATCATGGGCACAGTGATGCAGCTGGATTACAAACTAGACAGGAGTTGGACGAAATGATGAGGGTAAACTACATCACATTAAAAGAGCTGCATCGCTGAGAATTTGCTGAGACAGAATCAGTGTCGAAGAAGCTGGCTGATATTAATCAGAGTGCTGCAGATCAGCAGATTGTTCATTCTGTTATGTTTCATCACCCACACAAAGTGGGATGGAAAATGATTTAAAATTGCACTTGTGAAGGTGACGGTACTATACAAATGCAGAAATGTTTTACTTCATGTGTGTGTCACCCTACTTTGGAACGCAGGATTTATGGGTTAATAACAGTGTCCAACAGCAGCAAGGTCTGCAAAAAGAGGCTGTAATTTTTTTATGTATTTACTGTTTTACATTTGACTGTGTATTTGACTTTACCTACTAACAGAAACAGATTTGGGTTTAAAAAAAACAAAAAACTCAAATCACCGTAAACAGCTATCTATAACTCATGAGCTTATTGCTGGTATAAGACCACTCAAACACACACTTACTGTTAGGGTTGCTCTCTGAAACCTCCCAGTTGCTTTTTGGGGACTTTTCTCCTGGAGAGCTAAGAGATCGAGCCACTGTTGCGGTCTTGCTCAGAGCCGGTTCAGCAAACGGTGTGGACTGAGGGATCCTCCTGTCACTGCCCAGCACACCTGGCTGCTCCACCACTATGCATTTATTATCCTTTAAGCATAAAGAATATCACATCACACTAGTGTACCTTTATTAGTTTCACTGTATACTGTCTCAGCAGAATTGCTGTGTCTTGTCACGTCACTCACATATTTAACATAGTCTTTCCATAGTTTCCACCACTGCATGGAGATGAGGAACCAGTTCTGGCCTAACTGTAGGCCATGTCTGCTCTCTCGCTCCAGCCATCCCCTGAGCACACACAAACACATACACATGAGCACATCTTTATAACTATTAATGTGGCTAGTTAATGCTATACTCATAACTAAATTTAATCCTAACCTCAATCTCAGTAACTATAAGGAAACCTTTTTTATTTTTTTAATGAAGAAAGCTCAGGCCAGAACAGACAGATTGTGTAAACACACACACACACACACACACACACACACACACACACACACACACACACACACACACACACACACACAC
>JAQLOM010000003.1:17026162-17037043 GCA_030068315.1 Chrysichthys thysi
CACACACACACACACACACACACACACACACACACACACACACACACACACACACACACACACACACACACCCACCAGAGCTCAAAACAGACAGCTAAACTACACAACCTGTACATACAGATGCCCAAGCTTGATCCTATATGATCAAATATGCACATATTTGACGTATATTAAATAATGCATTAATGCAATGATGCAAATGCAAATCAAGAACAAGCAATGCAAACTAGCTAGTTCATGCCAATAAGAGAAACATTACAAACATAATAAGCCAAAACCAATGACACAAACACAACCTTTGAATTTTTTTTAAATTAAAAGAGTAGATGCTTCTAAACTTTACCGCTGCAAATACAGAAAACCTTCAAAGCAGAAGATATTAAAAAAGAGCTGTTAACTGTTACATCCGGACATCATCAGACTTTTATTTCAGTTAGTTTTATGTCAGTTGTGTCCCGTAACTTTTGAAAAACAAACTGGCTAGCTAGCTACGTTGACCACTGCATTCCCTACAAAGACACATTACACCGAGGCAGCTTGCAATTTTCACTGCTCCCAGACAAAAAACACAGGGAGGCAAAAATCCAGTGTGACTGATGTTCAAAATGGAACAATGCTTAACAGAACACAGTATTACCGAGAAATTAGCAAATGTAATGGGTGTCTGGACAGTGCGTGGTAATCAAAGTCCTTACCATTTATGAATACAATCATTACCAAGACAGGATGCAATATACAACACAATCCAACAAATCTAATTTTAACACAGCACTGTGGTCAGCAGAGAGGTGAGGGATGATGAGGTTTACCGAAGGACACTGTTGGTAGATTTCAGGTTCCTCGGGACTTTACTCACCTGATGATCTGGCCTTCTTCCTTAGGCGTAGCAGGTCGGAGGCCCAGGACTATGTGACACACCTGATTAGAGTGACAACATGACAGATGCATGAAACCAAGTAGAACAAATTTGTGAAATATGCAGTATAAGCAACAGAAAACTGCAGACATGTGAAAAAAAAAATCCATGATACCTGAAAGAGCAGGTTGAGGAACTCGCTTGCCAGGGCACTCTTCACACTCCATATCTGATAGTCCTCTAATGTTAGGTGTCCCTGCTGTGTGATAGGAGACAGAGAGACAACAGGAAAAGAGCTTACATTGTAGTTCACTAAGTCATAATCAAGCAGGTTATGGGGAAAATAATCATGACATACTTTTGTAGTGTCATGTATCGTAAGGATTTCTTCGACAATATCAGAAACGTTGGCTTCCAGTTCCTGTACAGGAAGAAAGTAAAAAATTAACTGAAACAAATTAGGTCCAGATAATAAATAAGCAGCTCTGTAATCTCTACAAAAGCATTTGAGGATAAATCAAGAATACTTATTGAACAGGAAGAGCAGATAAATGCTACCAAATTAAATGCTACTGTTACATTTAAAAGAGGAAAAAAAAAAAAAGCACAGTTGCAGTACACTCATCGCCAGCACACATTGGTTTAGGTATCAAAAAGAAAGCTATAAAATTTTATAGCTTACTGGGAGATCATCAGTGCGGTTGTCCTGCCACACTTCCAGTAAGGCCACCACCATCTTGTGCATTTCATCTCGAGACAGAACTCCATCCCGATCTACGTCAAACACTTTGAAACAAACTGGACAAGAAGGAGGCGCTTTAGTAATGATTAAAAAAAAAACACCGCATTAGCAGATTAATTACCATCTGCAACTCTTAATGAAAACGACAATGGAAAAAAAAATTTTCAAATCACATTTTCACTAATTAACTAATTGCAGTGTATGGATGGTGGGATAGTTCCTTAATGAAAAAGATCTTCCAACCAAAACAACAGGCATTAAATAGATGACTTTATGTGACTTAAGAAGAACTCTGTTGTTGATTTTTTTTTAGTTTTTTTTTTTTTACTCCATTTAAAAACCAAATGACACGTCTTACATTTCTGCCTCTCAGCCACAGGTCCCCGACAGCACGCAGACAGCCCGCACGATATTTCCTTAAAGTCAATGTGATTGTCCCGATTCTCATCAAAGGCATGAAACAAGCCTGCAAAATGGGGAGAAAATGTCAGCGCTCAGATTAACTGGGAAAATAATTGGATTGCACAGGATGTCTCGAAACATATTGAGCTACACGCAAACGTAAATCCCATCTTCCAAAGCCATCATCACTCCCCAAGCATGAAATTTCTTGAAATTGAGAGTGCTTTAATGAACAGGAGTCGCAGGTGGATGCAGGTCAGGGTGTATATTGGATGCCCAATGTATCTGGGTAACAATCCAATAGAGTCCTCTTAAAACCAGCATTCATAAATATTCCATTACCTTCACTTAGTGATGCATGAATAGGGGGTGACACCAGAGGAACAAAGGTTTCTAAGTCGAAGCGTCCGGTCCTTGATTGAGCTTTCAGAAGCCAGTAGCGCTTTTCCAAATCAATAATGTCTGATTCTTCTACTGCAAAAGATCAGAAGCACAAACGTGTGTTAGGATTACTGTGCGTCGCGGGAGCCTTCATTTGAGCACAGGCATATCCGTGCAAGTAAGATACACTGCAAAAAAGATGACTGATGACTAACGCAGTAACAATGCTTCAATGTACAGTATAATGCCCCTGGTCATAACATTCCAGACTTTGTTTCATACAGATCCACAGTTTCAAATGTTAAATTTATTATTTGCCATTTGATATGCAGTCAGTCATCGAGGCGAGATTCCCGAAATATATATCCTTATTTACAGGAGCAGAGCCTCCACAATGCACTTGTATAATTTTTACATGCGTATTAGCTTGAGGAAAAACGACATATCAGAAAACAAAAACGAAAAACTGCAAAAATTGCAGTTTGTGCAAGCTTGATCACTGCTTTGTCACTTCCAGCTAGTTTAAAAAGCTAATTATGAAAATAATATAACAAACAATATGATAATAATTAATAAAGTACCAGGGGCTTTAAGGAACATTACACAAGACCCTTGAGTTTACTACTGGTTGAAATGACCGCCCCGTAATGACCATACAGAGCACTGAGGCAGAATAAGAGGCCCTAGGATGACTCACCTTTCATCAAAATAATCTTAGGCTTAGGCTAATAGGATTGTGCTAGCCATGCCACTGGTCCCTTCAAAAGCAGAGCCATACATTTGGCAGCTAGATCAAAACATTGCCACATAAATTACATTTGTCTGCCAACACCATGCTTCATTCAAATCTCTCTCCGCTCTTAATTTCCGGAGCGTACACTTCTAATTAACACTATTGCCAGAACAGAAAGTCAACAATGGTAGGGATAATCAACCAGGGCTGTAGACAGAGCCTCCTCACCTTATAGAGAGAAACACACACAGACACACACACACACACACACACTTGCAGGACAGACAGAGAGTGCACGGGCCAAAGCAGCCTGCAAATGCAGAAAGCCACAGACCAACCAAGAGCTCACAACATAAAATCAACTTGGAGAACACAGACCTCAGCCAAGGATAACAGTCAAAACTTCTAGGATATGCAAATCAGCAACCTCAACCATTTTATATGTCTGGATTATCAACGGTTTAAAAAAAAAAAAAAAAAAAAAAAAAAAGGAAGAGAAGAAAAAAAGAAAAGAAAAAAGAAGGCGTGCTCCCAGTCACTCCCATTCCATAGAAATGAAGCCAAAATACCTACATACGTAGTTACTTTTGTCAAATTTGCAGCCAGAGTCTGCGCAGTAGAGACTTTCTCCTTCTCAAGTTTGTGCAGTGGGGACAAGGACCAAAATCATTACCGTTCTCTGGTAGAAATGGTCAGACAGATATGGTCACATTCTCAAATTCTCTTTATTACATCTATCCAGACAGCTTAAATCGATTCAGCCGGATACGTTATTAATACGGATGCGTCTAGGAAGGACATTTATCACATGAACTGTAAATTCGCTGACAGCTAGACGTGACTTGACATGGAATGAGCGGGCAGTGAGCTCTTGGCTATTCCGAGTGCACTGTAAACTTCTTATAAAATTCATCCTGATATTTTTGGCAGTGTGTGTGTGTTTACGGATGGACTTTTGTGCAAATTTTGATAGCTGGCTGACTGGATGGAGGCTATATGGCTAGGTAGCTAATGCGATCGCTGTATGGTTAGGTACCAAGTGCAATTACATCTTTTACAACCTTTTCCTAGGAAACTCTCAATGTTTCCAACATTTGTAATAGAAATGGCTAACAGTCTGTATTCTAGAATGTGTCCTGTAATTATGAGACAGCAAACTGAAAAGTCTGTCAGTTGTGTAGCCACGTTGTGTTACTTTATAAGAGAATAAAGAAAAAAAAAAACAACTAATATGTGTGCGGAGGGGGGAGTGCAGATATAAGCATAGGAAAAACCAAATGTTCCCATTAGACTTTGTAGCTGGAAAGACGGGTTAGATGAAAAAAGTGACAAGGAAAAGAGGCTGTTTTGTCACTGAAACACATGGGGGTGGGTGGGGATAAAAAGTGCACTGCAGCCAGCCAGCAGGGGTGCTAGAGCTGTGGTGGCCCCGCATTTTTACTGTCTATTTTTTATACAAACCAATGGCCTGGATACATTTCCACTGGAGTCATCATATTTCTACACTGGCAATGTTTTGTCACTGTTGACCTTTACTGCTACTTACTGGATTTTAAGATGTATGGCACTGTTGAGCAGAGACTTCTGCCAAGCCCAAGTGGCATATCTCACAACGCTAGCAAAAGTGGAGAAAAAAAAATTTGTGGCTCTGTACCAAAACTGAATGCGTTCTTCACTGGCCCATGATGCACCCTGCCACCATGTTTCATAGAAATCGACTCGGTAGGTTTTGCACAATCCTGTCGCACAAGTCAGACAAACAAAAACAAACCGCACTGAAAATATAACTTCCTTGGGGAAAGTAATGATTCAAAATCTTATTATGGGACATTTCCAGGCTTGTCTCAAGAAGCAGTTGAAAATTAAGTGCCTTAATAATTAATAAAGAAACATTAATGCAGATGTCCATTTTCACAACTCATCAGCAGATGTTTATTGATAAACACCGCCGCTACCAGTATCCCACATTTAATCAGAGTTTGTGATTAAACACAAACATAGAGCGGATTAGTAAACGGTGCTGGTTCCTGAGTGCTTGAAAGATCCTGTGTTTAATTCAGCAGTAAACTTGATCTGTTGGAAAGAAGCACCTGGTTGAGCATTATGCATGGCTGCTCCATTGAGGAGTGACTGTTAATCTATAAAACCCATTACACACGGTATGGATCAGCTCAGACCCGCTCAAGCAGCTCGCGCCTGCCCACAAGGAGTGCGCTTCATTTCACGCACACTACCAGTAATATCAGCTAGTAATGGCCATCAAGACTGTCCTTCTGTGTCATGTATTGAACAAAAGAGACACACAATTTCAGCTTTCAGCTTCAGGTCATATCCATTTACACTGCTAATACCAGTTTGTGACAATCAGTTCTGCTACATGTCCAAACCTCAATTTGTTTTCTATAACTTTGGGCACAAATAACAGGCTTGGCACTGAGCAGCACATCTCAGCATTTGAAACAGGACAGTTATGTTTCAAGCACAACAATAACAGTGATGTGCAAAAGAGCACAGTTCTCTATACTAGATGTTTTTTCAAAGCAAAAAAACCTCCAAAAAAAACCCATTGCAAATTAAACAAATGTTAATTGAAATCACAACATTTGGTTTCGTCAAGTAATTAAACATAATGATGGCCATCACAGGTTCCATTAGCTCTACTAGAAAGCATTCTAAAGCCGGTAATTAAAGATGTAATTTTTTTGCTGAAACACCGACATGTGATCAGAAGCTCAGAGGCAGTACCCACCTAGAGGTGCAACTCTGTCAGAATGGCAACAGAGGAACCATAACATGTTCCAGCGTACATGTCACGGCTCAGGTATAGACCATGATAAACTCCACACAGGATGCCATCACATTGGGTAAAAAGAAAAAAATAAACAAAAACATGCAACCAACACCGTGCAACACTTTGACCTGAACTTTTGCCTGGATTGCAGTGTGTCAGTCACCCATTGCCCTGTCCATCAAGGCTTTACCTCTATGAGGCACTCTGGAAGGTGTGTAGAGATAGACACATCGAGATCATGGTGGCTCCATGCTAAACACAAAAACACACACCTACCTTGCTTTGTTAAGAGGATAAAGACAGGCAGATTACAGTGTCTCTCAGATTGGCTCTCTGATTGGTTTTGGATCTTTCTAGCTCGGTCCCTGATTAACAAATCAAACCCATTCTAAATATATCCGCTGATTTGCATAAGTCAGCTGCTTCTCTGTAGTTCACACTTCTTTTTATATACACCTAAATAAACAATAGGAGCATAGACATAACTTTTTTTGAAGGAGTATGACAGCTGTACACTTTTCATGTGGTGACTTTCAGCGTTCAACATTCAGGCGTCGCTACAGATGGGAATCCAATCGTGTCTTAAAGTGCAGTTCATCGATTGATCCGGCCTGCGGGATAGTCAATCACCAAGCCATGATTTTCTTTCGACACAACTTGTGCTATTTTATATCTGCACATCTAAATAACAAACTAGAACTTTAAAGTTGTTGGTCGATTAACTGACACCCCTGGCGGTGAGCTTCCAAAATCAACAGTCTCAATTACAGGATAGTGGATACTTAAAGTAATCTATACTAAATGCCTTACAGGCCTTAAAATTGACAGCTAGAAATCTGACATAATATTGAAATTGTAATAAATTATTTACACCTTTTTTTTTTTTTTTAAACAGTTTTCATACTAATATGTGGGTATTGCAAAATTATTGAGAGTACTGCAATATATTTATTTATTAAAATCAGCCACTTCCTTCCAACCACAGACTTCCAATCAGAGTTAAATATCTAAAGTATTTGGTGGATCCATGGGTCTTCTCCAAACTGTTCCCACAACGTTGGAAACACACAGTGGTACAGGAAGTATTAGTATACAGTAAAAGCCCAGTGTTTATATAACTCTTTCAGAGCTCAGCTGGACTTGAACCAACTCTAAAAGAGTTAATTCAACACTCTAGGTGTTTATTCAACACTGGGGATTTTACTCTGTATACTATAGCATTACAATTTCCCTTCACTGGAACCAAGCGGTCAAGCTGAAACCTGTTCAAGCATGACAGTGCCCCTGTACACAATGTGACATCCATGAAAACATGGCTTGCCACGGTTGGAGTGGAGGAACTCGATTTTAGAGCTACATTACATTCTTTTACGCATCATTACTGTTTTGCTGGCAGTTTGTTGTCCATCAGAGAAATATCCATTCCTGTCATATCATCCACCCTTATTGACCTTACTCTTTCAGAACAGCAAAAGCACTGAGCGATGACATGCGTAACATGCAAAAGTCCTACCAAGGATATGACCAATAGGGTCATAAAAACCCACGGTTGGAACCTGATGCTGTCTGGTTGGGAGGGAGACGTTCTGAAGGAGGACGAGAATGAGTGCGAATGCAGTCATTTTCCCCTGAGTGTCAGGCAGTGGGTAATAGCTGGGTGGTGGTGACAGCTGTAGCGTTGTGGAGTAATGTCCCCCTCCTCTCAACAGGACGGGGTATGTTTTCACCAAGTGGGAAGTGGAGCCTGTCACTTGCTATTATCACACTCAGACGCCTCTCTCCCAGCAGAAGAGAGAGTTCACTGATGCTTGATGTGTGTTGGGGAATAAAGCCTGGCTTATGCATTGTCAGAGGTGCTTCTGAGAAATCGCCTGGAACACTCAGGCTGTCTATCAAACGAGGCGGGGAGGGTAGTAAACAGAAAGCAATAACAGGTGAAAGCACATGCTTTGTTGTTGTCTGTTCAAACAAAATGGCGTCATGCTTGAACGACGAGGTTACAGGTTTCTCCATCACCAAGATGAGCAACAGCTCATATAGAGCAACAGCATTTAAAAAAGTGATGGACAAAATGCTCAAAATTTATTTATTTATTTATTTTTATGTGTGTTCAAGTATGTGGCAAGAGAAGATTATTAAGCTACCACACTATTAACAAAAATTCCATAAGATACAATACCACCACACTTACTTGAGGGTGAAAAGTACTTCACACTCATGGCAAGAAATACATAATATGACAGATTAAAGGTCCACTATGTAGGATTTAGGGGGATCTATTAGAAAAAATGGAATATCGTAGTCATGTCAAACATGTTTTCTTTAGTTTATAATTACCTGTAACCACTAACAGTTTTGACTTTGTAAGCTTAGAATGAGTCCTTTATATCTACAAAGGGCACGGGTCCACTTCTACAGAACCGCCATATTTAGTCACTATGGTAGCCTAGAAGGGACAAACCTGTTGAGAGCACCTTCCACGTTTCACGTCTTTACAAGTGGCAGCATTAATCCAGAAGGAAGCACTGGAAGAATCAGTGTTTCCTGGTGCTGGTTAATGACTTTGAGGACCCAAATTTTGTAAAATGGAGGATAATTCTTATTATCCAGCATGGAAAAAGCAAGGGAGTATGAATGTAAGTACCTGAAAGTATGCTACGGATCCCAACAGCAACCATATGTTTTAATACACGTTTGGCAAGGGATTGGGCATTTAGTGGGTCGAAACCTACATAGTGGACCTTTAAAAATATATTTATAACTGAAGAAAACTGGAAACTGTCCTGTTTATCAACACTACAATGTTATTTATTTATAAAAGGATTAATTCCGTATGATTTCTATGATTTATAAAGAACTGCTTCATGTACATCATAGCACAAGAGACACAGCAGTCAACTGTCCAGCTGCAGCAGACGTTCCAATGTCTCAGTGTCTGAAAATGGTTTTTCTGCTCTGACTCATTCTCATATCTCTGAAGTGACTTTCTGTCCTTCCCAAAGCGGCGTCTGATGTCGGCTTAGAAAGAAGCCAAAGCGGGTGGTACAGACAGAAATCTCAGGCCCTTACATGACTGACAGGAGGCAGGATTTCTTATCCATCATCAGCTTCAGAAACAAAGAGCCTCATTGATAAACACAGTCATTCTAATCCCACAGTCCAACCAAAGCTACTTTGCCATGACAGCTCTAACGTGGCAAGCATGTGCACCACACATATACACACACACACACGCAATGCACAAACACTGCGGTCCTCTTATCCTTCACACTGACATTTATGCTTGTGCACTGCATGTCAAAAGGAGCTTTAGTAGCTGGTTAATATAGCGGTACTGCACCCTCATCTCTGTCCTGCCAGTACTGGGCCGTGCCACTTACAGTGTGTGACTCCAGCCAGTGTCTGGTAGAAGGTGGGTGTGTCGCTGTCGTCAGTCAGGGTGACACACACTCCGCCAGACAACAGCCAGCGGGAGAAGGTGAACGCCTCTTTGTTTTGTAGAAGCCAGTTCTTAAACTTCTCATAATTCACCTTCTCACCCTGTTTGGGAAACACAGGAAGATGGCATCAGACAGTGTGTCAATGCATACAAGCAACTGAAAAATGTCAAATAAACATTATATTATTCGTTAGTCACCACTGAAGGAAACAACATATAACACTTTTTACTAAGTTTGATGTTCTGAAATCTGATTGACCACATAGTTGTGATTACGTTTCCTATAACAGCAGTGTCACTGCAGACTGTCGTTCGAATTGCAAGTTTATATTAATGTGCTGGATCTAACGCGTTATGGTTTCTATAACAGCAGCTCTTACATTGGGACTTGTATGGCAGGTGTACCACATAAGATAAGGCTACCAATAACCACATTTAAAACCGAGCTGGTGGTTTACAAATAAAAATCATAATGTATAAACGGATGATCTGCTTTATTTAACATGTATGAAAGAAGACTGCAGCATCAGTGTGAACAGGGCTAAAACTGCTCTACGCAACAGGGCGAGGACATTCTGTGATTTCCATGGAACATGACCAGAAGCATTTTTTTTGTATTATTCAAGAGAGAGACAATTGGAAAGAAAGAGGTAATGACTGTTTACAGCTGCTGTATTGTAAGCGATAACAGGAACTAACTTTCTTCATTTCCCTAGAACAATACACCCCAAAGTGTTTTATTGCTTACAAACAATAGAGGAAGATAATGAACGTGGCTGAATTTTATTATGCTACAGGTGGGGTGCATAGCAAAACTTAGCAATTACCACCGTACCATGCTCTGTAGCGTGGAAAAAATGCTGAGCATGTCCAATTGACCTCGATAATGAATCAAGATGGCAAGAGGAAAAGATCTATGACTTGGGAATACAGTTCATTATAGAGGCACAGACAGCAAGTAAAAACTGCTCAAGTAGCTGCTGTTTCAGTAGAAACACTTTGATTGAAATGGTATCAACGTTTCACTCTATGAGAAAAACATCACTGAATAGGATCGAAAAATTGCGACCAATGGCACATGTGCAATAACAGTGATGTTTGGACATCAATGTGGTAGTCTTTGGACGACAACTGCACACACCTTCACCCGTCTTACTATTCTTGTTAGAATTTTTTTCACTGACTTTATGACATGCTTAGACTTTGACTTCGTTCCTCCCATGCCGTAAGGCGCATTGGGCGGCAAGGTTTCTCCAACAGGGTCGATCAACCACGGTGGTTTTGGCTTCGGCTTTATGACATAATGCTGTTAATTAACGTTATGTTGACACCTAGAGATAACCCTCATCTTAACCTCAGGAGCTAAAAGTGAACCACTTGACTCCTGTAGTCTTTTAAATAAAAGTTTTAAACAAAAGAAAAAAGTTAAAACTGAGAGTCAGAACCGTTAGATAGAAAACCATGCCCACACACACACACACACACACACACACACACACACACACACACACACACACACACACACACACACACACAC
>JAQLOM010000003.1:17042515-17054421 GCA_030068315.1 Chrysichthys thysi
ATCTTTTTCTTTTTGTGCGACTTTAACAAGGAAACTATCCAATGATCGCTGCTTTTGCCTCCTTTTGAGGATTTGGCAGAAATGCGACGTTGCATTGTCATTAAACAGATTCATCGCTCGCGCTGCTACAGCCTCATTCGGGTGGTGCTTTTCTACAAAGTTTTGCACTCTATCCCACATTTTCCACATCTCCCTGATCTGATTTGAAGTGAAGAATCAGTCTTTTTCTATGCTAGCGTGGATGTTGACTATACAAGTGAGCCACAATTCCACAGTGAGTGAGAGAGAGAAGTTGTGATCACGTGAGACTCGGCAGACGAAGCGTATGCATACTACTCGCATTGCAAATTTATTAAAAATTTTTGCTCGTTTTGCAAAACACTTGCAAACCAAGTTACTCGCAATCCAAGGTTCCACTGTGTGTGTGTGTGCGCGTGTGTGTGTGTGTGTGTGTATATATATATATATGCGCTCACTTTGAATTTGATGCCAGAAACAAGTTTCAAAAAAGTCGGAACAGGTGCAAGAAAAGATTAAAAATGTTGTTAGATTAAAAATAAACGCCTGGTAGAACACCTTACAATTAATTAGGTTAACTATCAACAGCTCAGTAACATGACTGGGCATAAAAAGAGCATCCCAGAGAGGCAGAGTCCCTGAACAGTAAAAATAAAAGACTGGGTGGGCAAATAGTGCAACAATTTAAGCATAATGCTCCTCAACGTAAAACTGTAAAGAATTTGGGCCTTTCTTCATCTAAAGTGAATAAGATCATTCAAAGATTCACTTTACAGCATATTGTTAAAAGTCGAGGCGATGTAACGCAGCGGTAAACATGCCTCTGGCCTAGCTTTTGTGAAACGTGTTGCTGGCATCAAATTCAAAATGAGCATGTATTATTCATAAAACAATAACTCCGTTTCAACATCTGATATGTTGTCTTTGTTCTATTTTCAACTGAATACAGGTTTATATGAGTTGCATATCACGCCATTCTGTGTTTCTTTCGATTTTACACAGCATCCCAACTTCTTTGGAAACAGGGGACCTCCTTAGTGATGTTTTGTCTTATAATTTTTCACTTGTCCTTATTGTTGTAAGTCTACTCATTTTTAATATACAGCTATTGACTTTGGATTTTAACAATGTACAGTGATCCCTGTACCCACATTGTAATCGGTTTGAAGACACAGCTCGTGGGTACAAACTATTTTTCCCATAAGGAATCATGGGAAAGGGATTCATTGGATTTCCAGCCCCAAAATACCCCCATAGAAAACATTTATAGGCACAATAATTGAACTTTTAGTGACAATATAAGTAGTATTGATTGAGAATATCATATTTTTCGGCATATTAGACACACTTTCATCTTTAAATTCATAAACTGCGCCATGGCTGTACACGAAAGAGTCCAAGTCCCGTAGGCTAGGCTGCTCGGCATAGGCCAAGCGTAGTTTTACCTTCAAGAAGCATTAAAAAAAAAAAAAATCATACATTTACAAGAGTGGCTGTAAACATACGTATCATAGCACTGCTCTGGTGGCATGTCGTATCAACACAAAACAGCTGTTAGAAAGAGCCAGCTGAAGCAATCGAAAGAAATCGAAAGCACAAAAATAGTTCACATGGTCTCAAAGAGATGCTAACAACACAAGATGCTGTGAGGGACTGACCGCCGCTGACCCTTGTTCCCCATTGTTTATGCATATAGAGATAACAAGGCGGGTGGCTCGCGGTACCGCTCGTGGCTCCAAACATTGCTCGTGGGTACAGCGAGATTTTATTAAATAAAAATGCTCGTGACTCAAGTTACTCGTGGCCTCAGACACTCGTGGGTACAGGGAACACTGTATTTTACTTTTAGGTTGACTAGGAATATCTGTCCAGGGACATTTACTCTGGTGCATTTACAAAAATGTTCATTAAATGTGCCCTGTCCCTGTTAATTAAACCAATAAAACAAACAAATAAATCCAACACTGATAGGTACAGTACCTCAGAAACACGTACAAAACCTACTGAACGCTGCCTGGATTTACTGGAGAAACAAAACAAAACCCTGCATGACCCTGTGACCTTTAATCACACAAGCACTTGCTGAAGTGAAGCTGAAAATGATTGAATGTGAGCAGTTTATTAGTCTGTCCCGACAAAAGGCAGGAAGGTGATAGGGCGTGATGGCGTTAATCACCATGGGATTTTAAAAATCAGCAGGTGCAGTTGGTTCGCTGCCTAGGTGTCAGTGCAGCTAAATGAGACTGCTTTGGCTCCCTCATGCTCATTTATCTCGGTGACGGAGTGAGCTGGAGCCTTCCCCCATCACCGCCTACTCGTGGACACAGACTGAGGTGTCACCCTGTGTCTAGGGGCTGGAGATCAACTGTCCCAAGGCCTGACGTCAGGCTCAAGCATCCTCTTCTCACTGAGAGCAGTTTAGTGAACGTGTGAGAATACAAGTGGGCAGGTGGGTGAATCAAAGGAGAGAGAAGTTGAGCAATAAGAACCTCAAGGCTTGGGTACTTTCTGTACTGATGGGTTCTTCTCCTCTTGACCCTGCCGCTGTACTGTAGGTGCTAAATGAATATGTAAATTTCAAGGACGCCCAGAAGCACGCTTGAATCCCAACCTAGCATTAGTGTACTTGTTAACAGAAGATTCATTTTAAAAAAAAAATTTTTTTGGATAAAATCACTCCTCGCTGTCTAGGCTGTGATGAACTCTCAACGTTTGGGAAGCTATAAATACATCCCTGGTGCTACAGTATGGCACACTATTTGTAGCTGAGAGCTTTTTTTTTTATTATTTCTTAGCAACACTAGCATCTCTGCAGCCAAGAATATTACCATTAATCCAAAACAAAATACGTTTTTTTTTTTTTTTTAAATCCACAGGAAACATCCCCAAAATTTAAATAATACCCAAGACACTGAAGACTGTTATGCATGCATTGTTATGCATATTTCTGTAGCAGCAGTTTTCTGTACCATTGTTCTTCATAGTCCAGCTCAAAAACACAAAAATAAATGGACACGCTTAGACAATGGATACTCGGACAACAATTCACTGGAGCAGGACCTGGAGCCTGCCGGGTACTGGAACAAACAAAAGCCTTGCGTTTTTGTACGATGGATACATGACGAACAGGTTTCTGAATCCTGAGTCTAAAGTATGAGGGGGAAAAAAATCTTACCCAATTCTCCTCCTGTTCCCACTTGCTAGCTAGCTCTTCTCTATCACACAAGAGCTACAAAATGATGAAGCTGAGAGCTACTTCTTTTCCAGCTACTGATCTTGCTACCTTGCAGGACAGCTGAACACTTGGGGGAGCCACTATCTGCCCTCTTCTGTGTCCATTCAAAGAATTTAAACTTTTAATTTCCCAACATTAACCCTCAGGTACCCACAATCACTGGACCGTCTTTTTCCTAACCTTGAGATAGAGGTGTGTATGGGGCTATTTACTTTTTACCCTTCGATCCCCCCCCCCACCTGCTTGCTGAGGAATCCTGCCCAATCCCACCCACTCCTGCAGTCATTTTTCACTCTATCTGCCTGCAAAGGTTTCTCCAAAACTTACATGCTTAATAAACTTGGTGCGTCCGACATGCTCCTGTGTTCTACAACACAGCTTTTCTTTGTCCTGCAAACTTTACATCTGCCTGCATGAGAGTAAAAATGAGAGTAATGATGCTCCCATGACTTTAGAGATGCCAAAACGAAGCTACGAATGCACTTCAAGCGTTGTAGAGGCAGAATCGTATTCCATCCATGTTCCTTTGAAGTCTCTGCGTACAATGCTGTAATTTGCCATTTCTTTGATTTAAGATGCAAGGGTTATTCTGTGCTGTCAGTAGCCTGGCTTTGAAACGGACTGTTTTGTTTACAGACTCTGTCACGGCTATCACAGTGCAGCTTTCTGAAGCAGTTCAGGCTTCAAGGCTTCTGCTTTGGACGCACCTTAAGTTTGGTCAGCAAATTCTAAAAAGGAAGTAAAAGTCCATTTAGACAATAGCCATGTTTATCCCCCTCTGCTTGTTTTCCTCCTGTTGAACTAAAAAAAAAAAAAAAAAAAAACCCAAAAAAACCAAAACAAACAAAATCAATGGCATCACAACAATGCATCATGCAGTCTCCCTGTAGCTGGCTAGCAACATGAGCAACCATGCAGCAGATTCAGATCTAATTACAAGCTCCTAGGCATTAAAGGATGCAATCTGAAAGCTGAGCATTAGAGATATGAGAGCCTTTTGTCACGCAAAACCGAGTGCTCGCTGTAGTCCTAATGAGGAACATCATTAACTTGCAGATGGCTTTTCGAGGCAACTTTGGGGTGGAAATGCTGGAGCTTAAAAAGCAGAATTGTTTCGATTTTGACTTTCCATCCGAGCCATGTATTCACGACAGATCCAACATGGACATCGTGAACATCATGGCCCTTTTAACGGTCAGGTATAATACTTGATTGGATGAAACGAGCAAAAATGAGCACCACGGTGAACATGGCATTAGGATACCGGCTTTCCAGGTCAGCAGATATGGGGTCAATTTTTTCTTAACGACTCGAGTGAAGTAAAAAACAAACTGAAAGGTGCACTCTGTTGCTGATGAGGGGTAAACCAGAGAAGGGTGCAGTAAGCAGAACAGTACCATTATACAGAATTCATGGGTAGAGTACTTTGCTAAAGGTCTTGATGACTCAGGCAGGCAGGTTGTTATTGACAAAACATTTACAGCAATGGCAAACCAGAAAAGTGGTAGGCTGGCTCCGGGACTGAACGAGGAACAAGTGGGCTGGGAAGTAGGAAGGCTTTTGGTGGTGGATGTGGTAAGTACAAAGAAAGAGAGCGACAGAGAGCTGTTATTGTGTGTTGGAGCGCGGAGTACCTCTGCAACCTTCGGTGGAACGCCGTCTCCCAGCACCTCTTTGAAGAAGCATTGCTGGGTCATGTAGGCGGACAGGCCACTGGTCCTCTTAAAGGCATCTTTCAGCCGCTTGAGCTCCACATCAGTAACTGTGAACAAAACAGACATGTCCATTTTGAAGTGTTTCATCTTTCTGGTATGAATTTAAAAAAATAAATAAATAACATCAAGCACCTAAAACTTAGACAATGGTGACTTTGTATGTTTTTTTTTGTTTTTTTTTCACCATTTAGGAGAAATGAACGCTTTCCTGAACCGTACTGAAAGCAGAATTATTTTCTCCTCACCCATAATGCTTTAATAAAGCAAACATCATGAGCAATCTGGTTACGTTTAAACTTGTTCTTAAACTTTGAAGGTATTAACAGGCTTACGTTTTCCTTCCAGATAACGCAGCGACAAAACCACACCCGGTTCGACTTTGAAAACGCAACCTGCTGAAAGGTCGGTGCTACCGGCATGGCCCTCTGAAGGCTCTGAGGACAGGCATCAGCTGGAGTCAGCAATTTTGTCTTAATTGCACAAGCATACGTGCGCGCACGCACGCACACACATACCCTCCTTTTACAGCTTCTGATGACAGTATTTAATACACACACACTCACACACTCACACACATGAGCATGAGCAAGTAACTGTTCACTCAAAGACATTTACTGAAGTACAACTGAAATAGAAAGCGTCCTTCAGATCATCAGGAAATTGAGAGTTAGAGAGATGAGCACATGGCCATCTGTGGCCAGGGGTTTACAAGGCCATGCGCTCAGAGTGTTGTACTCTCTTTGCCCATCAATCAGAGTGACACTAAAGCTTACATACACAATCCCTTAATGCATCAAGTACAAACAACACAAGATGGATATATTTTCCTTCCCACTCAGGCTTCTATACTGGAAAAGTAACGGATGTCATGTATTCCCACCTGACTGTATGCTACGAAGCACAAACCTCTGTGAGATGTGTACAACACACAAGGCTGGACATGATGTACAATTCACAAAGTGGTAACTCCATATTGTTGTGAAAAGCCCAAGCTGAGATGTCAGCTAGTTTGTTAGCAACATGGCGCCAGTGGATTATGTAGATGTGTGGCAATGCATGGCAAATGTCTGGCAAATACCTCCAGTTCTCATTTGAGTCGTGGCAAAAGATTACTGTTCATTTTCCAAGGTCAGAAGAGAGCGGATTCATGCTTTGACTTTACCACTTTCCTCCCATTCCCATGCAACACCACTGCAGCATCACAGCGGTAAATAAACTATTTTCTGTGACAGCGTGAACAGGGCTTAAGCACTTGTGGGCGTCTCTGAGCTTACACATGAGGATAAGGCCAGATAAGCTCAAGCGCAAGCAGGAAGCAGAGGGTTTTGCATGTTTCTGTTTTAGGGGAGATCCTGTCAGAACGTGGAAACTAGGAGATGATCAGAATTGAGGAGAAAATGGGGAACAAATGGGAATCACATATTGCGTAATACAGCGTGTGGCATGATAAAGTCAGTCATGCCTTCCTGATAGCAGTGTAATGGACTTTCCACTGTACAACCATTCTGATAACAAAGGAGGCCAACAACGTCACGTGAGAACGTTTGCTAAGAAGAATGCCTTGGTGCTACATCTGCAAAATCCAGTCGCAATAAAAGCATCCCCATCGACCCCAGGAGAATCTCGAACCAACCTGCACAACTCTAAAAGGGCCCCAGAAGTGCTAATACGCTTATCCTAGCATAACCGTGGTGTTTTTGTGTTTAAATGAGCAGTGACAAAGATTCCATGTCTGATGCAGTGAAGGCTGTTGTTCTCGCCAGACATGGACAAGACAAACCTTGGAACATTAAGGAGACGCTGAACCAGAGGACATCGTGTCCCGTCATATTCTTTCTCTCTGCGTTGTACCTTTTCAGAGGGAGGAAAAAAAAAAACAACCTGAAGGATGCACTGATCCCTAGTTATATCTGAGCCACCCACTGGAGCTGCAGTCTGCCTCAAGAGTCACAGTATGGATGTACACTTGTCCCGAAGACTGTACTCTGCTCTGCCATGGTGTGCTGTGCTGCAACGTCCGCTTAATCATAAAACGTCATTTATTACTGACAAGGAACTTGATCTGCTCAGTGATCAGGGTTAATCATCATCTCCAACCTGCCAAACATTAACCGTCTTCATGACAGGAATGTGGGGAGATATTTTGTGCTATGGTGGCATAAGGCAATTAAATATTCATGAATTTAAAGCGGAGGAGGGAATAAAAAGCCTGCGAGCTTATAAAAATGGCTCAGGGTCAATCAAGGGCTACCAAGTTTATCCACACACACATCTCTCGTTTCAAACGGTCTGAAGCCACAGATCGGTTCTGTGTGCTGAACGATGGGCAGGCAGCAGGTCCTTCACAGGCATACGCCTTATGAGGACTCCATTTTCTACCCAGGCAGATCTATGCCGAGCTGCGGAGTTGTAAATATTACCGCAACTTATTGTTACGGCAGAATTAGGGTTTCATTGAAAAACATGAAATTTGATCATTACGGATTTTTAAAAAATAATTCATCAAGCTGATCCCCATTAGTTTTATTATTGTTCATCTTATAATAACCAACACTGCCTTCATGTTCACACAGGAAGAAAAAGAAACAATATGTGAGGGAATTCTCCTAGTTCTCAAGTCATTAAAGGTCAATTAAATAGTTTGCTCTGGCAAATCTCCAGGCTGCGCTGTGAGGAAACGCTTAAGTGCTAAGCAAATCATGAGACTAGTTTCCATGACAGATTATTCTGAGACTGAGAGACTGCTGCTACTTCAGTATGCATGAAGAAAAGAAAAAAGGGAAAGAAGCAAAAAAATAACACAACGCCTGAGTGAGAGTCTCGGCGAACTGAAGTAAAAGAATAATTTCCGTGTCTGATCGTTCTCTGGGTGTACAGAAGAAACTCATCATATACGGGAAAAACCTCAGAGCCCAAAGTCAAAGGAATATCTGAAGGAGAGAGAGAGAGAGAGAGAGAGAGAGAGAGAGCGCGAGAGAGAGAGATGAGCTGCTGGCTGAAGTGTCTGCCCAATCGGCAATATTATTAATAAACAGCAATGCAAGACGCTAATCGCAGAGCATGACGTAAAACCTTAAAAAACTGAAGCACTAATGACAACTGCTTTATTCACCTTACTGAAAAGGGCATTACTAAAATATTAGTCTTGTTCATAATCCTTTAAAGATTACGCCTAATGAGGCTCACATGGAACAGTGGAGCAGAGTGAGGCTTGTTAACGTGCTGGAGAAAATGAGAAGAAAATGTAATAAAAAAAGAAGAAGAAGAAAAAAAAAAAAAAGGTTTCCCACTGGGGGCCTCGGATGACATTTCGTCACTTTGAAATGACAGCCAGAGCAACACACCCACATAACCCAACTACAGCCCTTTCAGTCTCTTTGATTTCCTCTGCTTCCTTCCAATATCAAAGATTTCCAGTACAGAAGGCGGAAAGCTAAATCCATAATATTCAGGATTATTTCTTTGACTTGAGCCTTCAGGATGCTTCGCATTTATGCTTAAACTAATTCCAGCTCTCATCTACTCAGAAACGTGACCTACTTTTCAAATATTCCCAGCTCTTAAAATGTAGGACTGTAAGTAGAACCTGTAATTCTGTGCTCAGCTCGAATTACGCGTATGTTACGCGAAGAAACATGAACTAGGATCCAGTACTAGTAGCTGAACTATGTTCAGCCAGTCAATGTGTGATCTCGCTGGCCATTCATGTTCCTTTTGTGCTCACACGCATTCATGGTACAATGGGCACCAGCATGCAATGAAATGGAGAAGGTGCCGTGGGAGGAGAGACGATGTACAGTTACAAAAGGAGGGTGTGTTGTGTTGTAGCGCAGACACGCTGGGGCTCACCAGTGAGACCGCATTGTCAGCTGCCTACCAACAGCGCAGCTGAGGCACTGCAGGCCTGCAAACCTCCTACGAGCGTGGGACATGGTCACCTCAGGGAAACTGCAAACGGGTGACCAAACACTGACCAAAGACAGATATATTACAACACGTTTGCTTGTCATTAAGCCTTTACTTAACTTACAAAATATTCAAGTTTGTCCTCTGATGTACAATCCAGCATTTTTTACTAACATCAGACCACTACCTTTCAAAAGTGATATTCTAAGATGCTGAACGTTAAATCGGAGCAAAGCCAGAGTAGGGCCTGACCAGTTCGGGATGTTTTGACTGTGATAATGGTGGTGTTGGGGGGTGGGGGGGGGGGGCTTAAACATGTCTTGAAACGTATTAAAATTTTGCAAATAGTTCAAAAACAGTCAAGCAGGCCTTAATGCAAATTAAAAGAAAAACACATTTTAAACTACATACATAAGAGAATTCATTTTATACATATACTTAACTTTATCTGGAAACATGCACATTTATTAGTTATCAGTTAGTTTATAAGGTGAAACTTAGGAAAGAATTACAGCCTTAAACACAGCCTACGCGCAACGTTAATCTACTCTATGATAATTTGTTTCATTCATCTAATTAATTTACTAATAAGAAACTGTACAAGAAATTATTTCAGTTGCACATGTACTGTACAGTGGACCCTCGGCTCGCGAACGCATTGGATGGCGAACAAATCGAGGTACGAACTAAATTCCCGAACAGATTTTGTACCGACCGACAAACAAATCCTCGACTGACGTACAGGAAACCAACCCGCGCTTCACGCCACAAACATTCAGTTTCGGTCAAGCACTTGTGGTGTGAACGTGTTCAATGCATTTTTTCATTGTGTTTCTCTGAATTTTTGTACTTTATGCCTTCATTATGGGTCCCAAGAAAGTGAAAAGTGGAAATGGTAGTGACAGTAAGAAGCCTAAGCGTATAACAGTTGAAATAAAGAAAGAAATACCCACAAAACATGAGAACTGCCACCATGTCCCTCTGCCAGCAACTACGTATCCACTACAAAAGTAACGTATTTTTCTATAATTAAGGTTATTTTAATTTGATTCGATGTTTTATTGCCACACACAAACCCATAACACACTTTAAAAACATGTTTTGAGGACTGAAACACATAATTGCATGTACATTCATTTCAACGGAAAAAATTAATTTGGGTCGTGAACAAATCGGGTCACAAGCAGTCTTGGAACGAATTAAGTTTGTAGTCGAGGTCCCACTGTACATGTTAATTTATGTGTATAACCGAAACTGAATTTCTTTAAAATACCTGAATGCTTTCATCTGTTTGACGTGCCATTGCTACTCTGCTCGACTCTGCGTGGGTCCGCTGATTGTTATGATTTGTGGCATTCCAAACGCACACATTACCAACAGTGGACTTGCAATGAGCCCTCTGGTTCACAACCAGAACACTCATAACAAACGTTAAAAGAACCATCTTCCATCTCACTTTCTTTATTAATTATCATTTATCCATCGTTATAAACACCAATACTGATTCATCATTAATTAGCTCATATCTGCATGCCGGTTTATCGGTCGGGCTCTAATCCGGAGCCTATCCCAGGAACACTAGGCACGAACCAGGAATACACCCTGGATGGGACGCCAATCCATTGCAGAGCCCCAGGCATACACAGGCACTGTCTAGGGGCAATTTTTGAGTCACCGAATTCACCTACTGATATGATTACGGACACGGAAGTAAACACATGTAACCACAGGGAAATGTTCAAAAGTCCACACAAAGAGTTGTTTTTCTTATGCACATAAAGCCTAGTTAATGCTGATCATATTTAACACCAATATTTGGAGAAGTTAGCTCCAGGTCATGACAGTAACTCCAATGTGTTCGGAGTAAGCAAAATAACCACTCGCCCCAAAGTGAATCGAAGTTTCTAATCCGAGGTTTGTACACCACGTGACCCAACATATATAACTCAATATGGAATTAGGATGGTTCTAATATACAATAGAGCAGATTAACGCTGTACAGCAGCAGACAAAAGCAGATTAAAGTGTACATCTTTTCACTTTTAGATGTTTGAGATTTGCTGTCTCCTTCAAAAGTCAGATGTGTGATGATTTATAAAGCCTTAACAAGAACCATTTAATAAGCTTTGCCTATTTGTTCATGCAATTTAGCAACTGCGGCTGAGATTAAACCTAATAAATGATGTATCATTAGGCTTGAGACGTTGATTACAAGCTACAGTGTTCAGTGGGGAGGTTTCGTCCAAATCTAATTAAATAAACCAAACCCTTTAATCATCCACAACAGAAAACGCTTGGCAGTGTATTCTGATGCTTCATTAAGTTCACTCTCCTTGGGTGCCTTGTCTGTAAAAATGAAAATAGAATGAATTAAATAAGTAAATCACATTACAGTAATGCCATGCTGAAGGAACACTCTGTGTAATGACCAAAATTGTGGTGATGATCTAATAATGTTAGCCTTCCTCATCATGATTGATCGAATATTACTTGGTGATGCAGAACCACATGGCAAGAGGTACGACGATGTGCCTTCCTCATGTGTTGAAGCATTCGTGCCGTGCTTATATTAAAAGGTAGGGTTTGATCACAAATGTCACGCTGGTTAAAAGGTGGAATAAGGCTGTCGAGGAATTGAGCAACATATTTTTCCACTTATCTATGCCATTTCCAAATGCGTCATATCTGGCACTGTCAATAGTAAACAAAACCATTCTCGGATAGTCATGGATCAATATAAAAAAAAACCCTGTGGCTCGCAGGTGTAATTCTAACACACACACACACACACACACACACACACACACACACACACACACACACACACACACACACACACACAAACGGGTCAGGCTCTGAGACGATAAGGTGCTTTTGTGACTCTGAAGAGGAAGAGATAAAAAGAGAGATGAAGTGGCAGATAGAACTCAGAGATAACTGTAATACACTCGTGTGTAACACACGCACACACACACACACACACACACACACACACACACACACACACACACACACACACACACACACACACA
>JAQLOM010000003.1:17054521-17067005 GCA_030068315.1 Chrysichthys thysi
TCTATATATATAATATTCTAATATTCTGATATATATATAATATTCTGAAGATTAGATTTAACATCAGTGGATGAATAAGGGGAAGTATATAGGGTTAGGCTTTTAGCTTATGTTAAACATAAAGTATTGTCAAATTCCTGTTTGTTTTGTGCATCAGGGCATAAAAAACACAGTCAGTGGAAAGAGAGGCCAAAAAAATTAGGTGTGTGTGTATATATAAAGTGGATACATGCAGTATATATGAAATAACAAAAGCAATAGTGTCCAAATATTTCTTTCCCCTTACTGTGAATGTCCAATTCATCGACATTAAGTGAAATATATAAAATGGCAAAATGGCAAGAACTGACATGAACTACTGATAATTGCAATAACAGCGTGAATTTAATTTAGACTATGTTTAAAAAAGGCATTTTAACCTCTGGGGAGAAAACTACTGATCAATACCGACGTCATCGAGTAACATGGCTTACGTAGAAGTCGTGTGGGAGTGTTTAACGCTTCGGGCTCCTGACTGAAGCGAGACCCCAGAGCAGGAACAGTCTCTGTTCTATCCTTGAGCGAGACCCTTAAAGCTCAACTGCTAAGTTGGTTTGGATAAAAAGCGTTGGCCAAATGAACGAATTGTAAATGACTTCAGTTGGGTAATATTGCCGGACTAGTGTGTGAAAGGGGATTTGCAATCCAAATGAGTACAGAAAAAAACCAGACAGGTGAGTTCGCACCTGAGAACTGCTGCAGATACACACACACAAAACACCTGCTTAGTGTGGGAAATCAACTAGTTCCTGTTGCGTGAGCTTCGAGAGACATTTTAGATTTGTGGAGTTGACAAGCCTCGATAATTGAAACAGGTAGTGGGTTTTATTTCACTTTTTATAAGCCTTTTTTTTCCTTCTTTCTTTTTTTTCTTCCAAAAAGTGCAGGATATATCTTCTCTGTTTGCATTTAACATTTGACTCAAACATTCAATACATCATATAGATATTTACACATGAATGAACATCAAAAGACACCCATGTTTTAATATTGGTCTCAAAAGGAAAACCATTTACAAGGTCAACATCAGCTTTATATTCTTTTTGCCCCTAGTGACAGGTGTTTACAGCTGCTGTGGATACAAAGAGCCTGAACATAGTTTCATGGTTACAGGTGCAGAAATGATCATAGGTACACACACACACACACACTCCAAAAAACTGATCCAACCGTGAAGACGTCGATGAATTCATGACATCTATAGTGATAGTGGGTCCAAAAAGCACTTTTATCAGTATGTCAATCCATTTTTATCAATTAAGTGCTAACCCAAGGAGAAAAACAGGTTTTAAACAATATAAACATAAGAACAGGGTCATATGTAGTCATGTCCATTACTAAACTAGGTGTGTTTATTAAAATCCGTGTTGCTGTCTCCACACTTCCACAAGTGATCAGTATGTTTATGGAGATTATATTCAAACAGAGCCACGTCTGCTCAAGGAAATGGCTTTTATCCCCACCTTGTAGCTTTAGTTTCTGAATTCGATTCCCCCCCCCAGCATGACATTATTGAAATAACAAAAACCTTAGCTTTTTTTTTTTTTGTTCAATGTTGGGAAAGCTGCTAAAACTCGAGTCACACAGCTACCACCAAAGTTAGAATGCACAGAAACGTACATAATTACATAGAAATAAAAACAAAGCAAAGCCATTTGATGCTACTTTATTATGTGCCTGAAATACACTTGAATATCCCTCCATTAAACTGGATTATATCCTTCATATGATAAGCTCAGGCTTCGCTCAGGGCTTGTGGACCGGTGGAAAAAAGTTTTTTATTCTCCCCAGTTGGGTCACCATCCAACATCAAGCTCTTCCAATCCTACACCAGGGACCAAAAGGGGAGACAACACTGAGACACGTGAAGCCGGCTAAGAGCACCTTGTCCAACTGGCACTCAGAGGATCGAGCCGTCTACCCTCTTTCGCATACATGGACACACCGACGCCTGTGAACGTCCAGCATGAGAGAGAGTGAGGGAGCCCGAGCGTGCCTCCTTTCCAGACAGAGCATCTTTTCCTGCCGAGCCACTTCAGTGGAGTTCGACCAAATCATTCTTTAGGTCGTCAAGCTATTACAAACTGCTAGGAAATAGAAATAAACTAATAACGACTGGGTTTTTTTCCCTCCCGGAATTGTATGCACCTTTTCTAAATTTTCTGAAGTAACGGAGACAGCCTGCTCTCTTTCCTAGTGTCTCGTATGGCATTCATCCAGAAACATGCAGCGTGCTTTTCATTTCCCAGTGCACTCTGGGAAAACCTCCCCCAGTCTCGCTAGTGTTCGGACTGAAGTACAGCAGGTAATGTAGTCAGCCATCTGGTAATAAGTGTAAAAGGAGAAGTTGACCAAGCATTCAACACTCCAAGGATTTTCTATTCGTTCATCAGTGCAAATCAGAGCCACAAAAGTTTCTCCGTTCCAGGAATTTGGTTTATACACACACACACACACACACACACACACACACACACACACACACACACACCACTCTCTGGGATTAGAAACCATTTGCAAGTGAATACATCAGTGTTATATGTAATTACAGAAGCAACAGATTTGTGTTTTAGGAACTACTGTCCCCTAATTAAATTGAAGGAATGAATACCTTCGGATATTTCACCGATTTCCAAATCTCCACTGCGCTACACTGTTACACCACACCATACAGGACCAACTGCGCAACATAAATCACTTCAAATAAAAGGTTAGAATCTGAGAAAGGTTTACTTTTCATGTTGCCCTCCCCCCTTATTTTTCATGTGCATGGACTTGTACAGCAACACTGGAAGAAATAAACGCACCCCCCCCGAAACACCTAACAGTTTCACAGTCACAAATAGCCGACTACATCGTCAGGATGATCAATATAACCTACAAAATCACCACTCGAATGGGAAGTACATCATCATCAAGATCACAGGTTGTTTTTATTGGTTGTCTTGTAATATTCCAATAATACATTTTTTTTCTGTGTAAACAAGGCAAGCTTTTTCACTATTCTGATTCCCTTTAGATCATCTGCAAAGTGTTGAAATCAACGATATAGCGGCTGAGGCCAAGCTCAGCGCACTCGCGCGTGGAACGTACGAGCTAGACGTGCTGCAATTCAATTTACTAATTTCACGGCAGGCTCTGAAGCGAGCAAATGGGATTTAAAAATAATAATAATAATAATAATAATAATAAAAAATAAGCCAGAGCACCACGAGCTGAACTTCCTGTAAGGCTAAGGCTGGGACTTTACTTAGCGCTGGCATCTTCACTGCAGCATGACCGCCTGGGTGCATCCCAAACCACTCCACGTTCACCAAGGCAACGCATTTACTATCCTATTATGTTTCTGTTGTTTTTTTTTACTATTCAAAACACACATTAAAGCAGACTTCACAAGCTCATCTCATCACTTAATACAGAAAATAACCCACATTATTTCAAGGAACAGTCATGTAAAATATATCACCATCACGTCTGACTGTATGATTTGGAAAGTCGTGTTTGCGAATACTGCCTCTGTTAAAAGTAACAAACGCTTCTATGTAAACCTTGTTTAAAGCTTCATCAAGCATCTTATTTTGTTAGTTGTGGAGTTCAAAAAGTAAAGAAAGGTCATTAATAAGTAACAGAAACCAAACTGTCGAAAATTAATCCGGAGTATGAGCTTGTAGCCATCATGTGCATGGTACATGGTGACTAATTAATCCTGCCTCCATGACAGTGCTCATCAGTTCACACCAGCCCTACCGCGCGCGCGCACACACACACACACACACACACACCTAACACAATTGGTCCCTCTGTAGCCGAGCCTCTTCACAAAGCCAGTTGCAGTGATCAGCTCTTTTTCTCTGGCAGAGGGCCAAAGGTCTTAATCAGTGCAAATCTGAATAGGGTTCTGAAAGGCTAATAATAATGACCAATTAGAGCAGGCCACACGACACACTCACACGCGCGCATCGCCGTTGTCTGTCTGTGTTTACGTGTAGCTCGGCTGTTCGACTCTGCAGTGGTTAGTGTGTCCTGTTCTCCTCAACTCACATTGGCAGCCATGTTCTCACCCTCGGTTTTAATCTGTCGTTTTTGGCTCGTCCGCTTGCAATGATACGCCTACAAGGTTATAGCACACTTTGTATATAAATTATTGGCTTTTTTTTTTTTAAATGAAACTGTGTCAGTACTAATATGCAAGGATACAAAAAATAAAATAAAATCAGGGGGAAAAAAAACCCCAAAAACAAAACAAACAACGCTGCATGAAAAAGCAAGAATATATCCACTGGTTCATGATGCAACGTCCATTCCGCCCAACACGGCGTGAAGGGGATAAAAGAAACCAGAAATGATTACAAATGTAACACAGGTTTCCTTATACGTGCCAAAAACAGAACAAACGGGTGATCATTAATGCAGGGTTTTGCATTGTGTGGAGAGGAGAGGTGGCAAGCTTCTTCAAGAACTTAAAACACAAGCATATGTGATATGCATGTGTGTCTTGTCCGTCCTTCGCTTGTCCCGAAAAAAAAAAAAGAAAAAAAGTGACGGGTCTCTGTGTTCAGCCTGCCTCAGTGTGCACTCTGTCCTAGCACAGTATGCATGTGTGGAGCAATACTTCAGATAGCACCACCCTCCATCCCCCAGCCCAAAAGAAACAAAACAAAACAAAACAAAAAAAAAAACCAACAGGCATTTTTTTTATTTCGATCTGTAAAACTAATAGGCTGCATTCTGTTTTTCTGCCCATTTTTCCTTTTTTTTATTTATTTCTTTTATTTTAACAAGTCAGATAAATAACCAGGTCCTCTGAAGTCTAAAAATCCTTTACAGGAACATGAACTTGGTGCCATGGGAAGGCTGCTTTTCCACCGGAAGAGTTCTGAATGCACTGGTGGAGATGCCATATGGGTCTTCACCAGGGCTCGTGTGAGGAACGGGACTGTGGGACCTCCTTACATGGGTGACGATGCAGCTTTAGGATCCAGTCCCTTTTCGCTGATCTGTGTGATTAGGTGTGAAGAAATCCAGATGTGGACGTGTGAGAATGCAGGAGAGTGGAGGCGCATGGAACGGAGACCACAAGATCCTGGACTTTAACCGATACAGGAACGTCCCACAGCGTGGCAGTTTGACAGCAGGAAGGACTGCACCACTTCGTCTGTGGCCTGAGGGCTGGTGTTGACGTCCTCTAGGGCGTCGGCCACCGCGAACTGCCTGTCCCGCAAACGGTTCCAGTTGGACAGGATGTTGTGGTACTCGAACACTTTCTCGTAATTCCCCACAGAGTTGTAAAGCTTGATCAAGCCCCTGTAATCATACTCCAGTCCACTGTAGCCCTCTCCAAACAGCTTCTTACCTAGAGAAACAAACAAGGCACAGTGTGAAATTACAAAACAACAAAAAAAAACAATACATCTCCATACTGAATATCCACATAAAGTTACGTTCCAGCGCCCCCTGCGAAAGGTGAAATCCACGATATAGCGCCGTCACATTTATTTTATATATAATAATTAAGGCTTTATAAACCATTTCCACTCTCTTATTAACCTTTTCCACACTTTTATAAACACGTCCTATGCTCTTAAACACTTTCTACACTCTTAAACATATGTAATTTTAACAACCTATAAAATTCTACATGCGTACTTACTGCCGGTGAGGTCACTTTCTGTTTACTAGCTGAAGCGGCGTACACCGCCAATGTGCATTCATCCACTGATAAAATACAGTGCATACGGTTTTATTTTGATTTAAATGTTCTTTTAAATGTTTGAATTAACATTTTTTTAAATTATCTGTTATATTCCAGAGTCCCATGAAAGCCAAAAAATTCCGCCAATCAAAATGTGAAAATCCGCGGTGCACTGAACCCACGATAGGTGAACCACGATATTGCGGGGGTTCACTGTACGCATTCACTCGCCCCGTCACAGATATTAGCTTTATACCAATTATGCAATTCAGGTCATAGCATTAACCATGATTATATGCTCCACTGGGTGACAACACAACAGCGAACGTCGTCTCATGCAGGTCGTGTTCATGGATCCCACTTTCACAAGCTCAACCAACAAATCCTATTATCATAGTCGACACTTTCAACTAGTAGGTGGATGCTTGCTACGGCCCCTTCACATAACCAGTGAGTTTGTTTGCTTCTTCATGTTCTCAAAAAGGCTTTAAACGGTAGAGCCCACGTGCAGTTTACTTGTACCATGCGGGCCACATGACAACCAAGGAGAACTTTCTCAGAGACATGCAATGCTAGCCAAGCAAATCTTTTCAAAATGCTGCTCATACAGCGTGTAACAGGGCAACAAAACATGCTCAGAAGTAAACACTAACTGGGTGTTTTGCACACATGAGCTCACAGATCCCCATTATTGGCTAGTGTTGCTCTGTTTGACACAATTCACCCCATCACTCCCACTTTGCTCTCTTTATGGCTTTGAAATAATCAGGATTTAAATTCAGCGGATGATGAGGAGATCCTTCGCTATTGTACCACGTGGGAAGCCCTTTAATGATCCTGATGGTGTGCCTTCTAGAGAGGTATGAACATTAAGGCATTCTGGGCTCACCAATGGCGATGGAGCGCAGGTAGAGCCGCTCGGCATCGTCGTACTGGTTCATGTCATAGTTGTAAAGTGAGGCCAAGTGTCCCACAGACAGAGCCACCTCATAGTCCTCCTGGCCCAGTAACTGTTCTTTGATCTGGATGGCCTTGATGTGCATCTCCTCAGCCTCCTGCAATACAACACCACTTTAAAGGAGGCTGCTCACGCTGTATTAAAATGTTCGCCTCAATGACGAGTGTTGCTTTAATAAACACATCAGATTTACACCCCTTGACCCTGTTGTCACTGATTTGCTATCTAACCCATAGGTGATCCTATTAAACCTCTGCCATTGTTTATCATTTATTCATCTGGATAAAATGCCTTAGTTCACTGAAAGGGAAAAAATAAATAAGCCAAAAATCTCATAACCTTGAACTTGCGCATAGACTGGTAGAGCCGGCCCAGGTTGCCGTAATGTTTCGCCGTCTGGACGTTAAACTCTCCGAAGGCTTTTTTGGCCAGCTGGAGAGAGGAGAGGTGCAGGTCGTGGGCCTCCTGCAGAAGGCGCTCTTCTGTTTCTTTATTATGGCAGTCTATGGCAATTTCCTCCAGGATCAGGGCTAGTGAAGGATAAATGACACATGAGCTACATGAATAAAATTTTTGAAGCTAACAGAGTGAAATAAATGCTAGGTTTCCAACACAACAGGGGAACCAACACAGCCACAGGGACAAAGCTACTCTCGAATGGTAAAGGCTCTTTGAGCTTTTCTCATTTCTTCGATTTACACCGGGGAGCTTGAAGGAGATATAGAGGTTGCTGAAGGTGGCTCTCACCTTTCACCCTCTTGGAGGAGGCCAGTAGTAGATGATCCTCAGGGAGAATGTGAGTTATGATGTCTATGGCCCGTTCTGCATGAAATCTAAACACAACACACGTCTTGAGTAAGACCACTGAGAAGCATTACTCAACAACTGGGCACTTCATCTTATTGAATAAACGTTTCTGTGAATAATAATAAAGGCGTCCCCTTTCTGGCAGAACAACTTATTCGTGTTAAAGGGTAAAACAGCAAGCTGAGGGTTAGGTCTCTGGTCACGGTTCTGTTAACCAAAGACACTAAACAAAACAACACGTGCCATTGAGAAATCCCCAAGGACTGACACTGTTTATGACTAAAGTTGTGTTTTATTGCAAGTGTCATCCTGTCTTGCGAACAGCTGACTTGCATTTCCCTCGAATTCAAAAGTGAAATTTGTTTGCATGCCTTCTCTTTGTGCTGGGACATTCTAGCTTTGTGCTTGGGACATTGCCTCTGCCCTACCAAATATGTAAACAGGAGAAAATCAGAGAAAATTAACAATACCCCTGATGATTTCCAAAGAAATCAGACTGATGAGTCAGTATCTGGTACTCCTGTCTAGTCAAACAGAACAGTTAGCAAGGCCAGGAACAGAAGGCGTTACTCACAGTGCATTGTCAAACTTTCCAGAGCTGTACTGATGCACATAAGAGGAGTAGGCTAGGTCCTCATGTGCCGTGGCCACATGGATATTCTTCCCTCCAAACACTGACTGCCGAATATCCAAGGCAGTCTGAAGACAGACACACACACAAAATAAAACAGTAACCTTTTCCTCCAGAAATGCAAAACGGTTAAAGAGTTTAATAAATGTGTTATGATTCTAAAGAAAACAACCCTGAACCCACCTGATATATGGCGACAGACTGGCAAATGTTATCCACGTTTAGAAGATAAAATCCGTAATCTAGCAGCGTATCAGAGTACTTTGGGTGCTTGTGTCCAAAATGTTCCCTGAAAAATGCATTCATACATCAGTAAAAGAATGTGCCCTGCAAGATAATTCAACATGGATAAAAGCAAACATATGGCATCCTCACTGAATGCTGAGTAAAAATCTGTTTAGTAAAGAATTTGTAAAAAGTTTTATGGACACAAATCACTAAATCGAAAAGTGTTTTATTTGTTATTAAAAGCTGCATACAAAATGCACCAAGTGGTGTCAATCATGTCTATTCTGCAATGCAAAAAATCCAAATGTGCTTTCCTGAAAGCAAGAAAAACACCAAAAATGAGGCACACAAAGAAAATCTACCAAGTGGGAGGCTGTCAGAATGTGCCAAAATATCCAATGATTAGCAACATGCATCTCTGCAAATCCAGATCCAGAATACTGCTATAAATGTTGTAGTACAGAAACATGCACAATCTTCTTACATAACTGAGAAAACATTTATAACAAATGATCAAACTACTGGCCAGATCCAACATAGTTAACTTATGGGCTGGGTCATTATCACTTAGGTCCAGAAGTATTTGGACAGTGCCACAATTCTCAGTGTTTTTGCCCCTCGGTGGATCTTCCACAATGGATTTGAAATAAAGCCATCAACATGTGAATGAATTCCAGACTTTCAGTTTAACTCAAGTCCTTTAACAAAAATATGACATTAACCATTTAGGAATTACAGCAATTTCTTTTAAAGTCCCTCCATTATAACAGGCACAAAAGTAAGTGGACAATTGACTGATAAGCAGTTTCATGGCCAGTTATAACCCGTTTTCTCATTATTTCATGACAAATCAGGGAGATAAAAGGTCTGGAGTTGATTTCAGGTGTCAAATTTGTATTCAGCAGCTGTTCGTGAGAATTTTCAATATGCTGTCATAAGAGGTGTTCATGCAAGTGAAGGCTGAACAAACAAAGCGGACCTGTCAGAGATTGCAGAAACTGTAGGAGTGGCCAAATCAACAATCTGGTACATTTTTAAAAAGAAGAAGCGCAACGGTGAGCTCAGCAACACCGAAGGACCTGGAAGACCATGGAAGACAACTAAAGTGGACAGTTGTAGAATTCTTTCCTTGGTGAAGTAAAATCCCTTCACAACTTCTAGCCAAGTCAGTAACACTCTGGAGAAGGTAAGAGCATCATTGCTGAAGTCTACAATCAAGAGATGCCTTTCTGAATTTATAAATAAATAAATAAATAAATAAATTTTAAAAAAAAAGGAAGAGAGGGTTGTGCCTTAAGATAGTGACAATCAAGAACAGAAAAGCCAGATTAGGCTTTGTTAGAAAGCCTCCCCAGTTCTGGAACAAGATTAACTTTTAGAAGAATGATGAAAACAGAAGAGTATGGAGAAATAAAGGAAATATCCAAATCATACCACATGATCTGTCAGACATGCTGGATGTGGGCAGGTGTGGCTGCCAGTGGAACTGGGTCACTAGTGTTTATTGAGATGACGGCTGACAAACGCAGCAGGATAAATTGTGGAGTGTATGGGACTATACTCTCTGCTCAGATTCAGTCAAATGTTGCAAAACTGATTGCAAGGTCCTTTACAGTGAAAATGGATGATATAAACACGAGAGGTTCTCAAGGTAAAGAAACAGGATTATCTTTAATGGCTGAGTGAATCACCTGATCTCCACCTGTGAAGACCTGGCAAAGCATCTCAAGGGAGGAAACTCAGCATTTGGTGATCTCCCTGGCTTCCAGTATGGAATTAATTCATATGCATTTGAATATTTTTTGTCCAATTACTTTTGAGCTCCTGAAATTGGGAGGCCAGAATTACTGAAAGCTTAACACAATGCCTTTGTTGAATGTCTTAAATTTAAGATGAAAGTCCAAACTTCTGTCTTATTTTGATCGCTTAGTTTCAAATCCACTGTGGTGGAATACAGAGAGAAAATAACAAAAATTAAACCAATGTAAACCAAATATTTACAGACTGCAAAGATTTATATATAATTAGAAAAAAACCTGATTATCGACACTTAACACACGAAACCAACCATTATAATTAAAAATATTGCGATCATCCTGTTAAATCAAGCATTCAATTTAAACAAATTAATTGTGAAAATCACCAGCACAGGACAGTGATTTAGTGCATCAACCTAAACTAGTAAATCAAGTTTTCAACACATCTTTTCAGGAAATTCACCCTTGGATCTGCTTGTTAGGAGTGCATTTATATACACAATTCAAATTTAATAAAATAACAGCAGTGCCTCAAACCATTTTTCATACAGCAAAAATAACCGCTGCCTGAACAGAGCATTTCTCATGTTTCCACTTTTAACTGATTAAAACATTAAATGCTACTAAAGCACAATAGCTGAAACTTTATAACCACACACTGTTTGATGCAATTAGACTCTTAGTCATGTATTATGAAAAAAAATCTGTGCATTTCAATGCAACAAAATTAAGCAGTCATTCTCTGGTCAGGCTTTCGCTGGTGTAGCTCGATGGAGCAGGTCAGAAGCACGGGGCCTGTGCCAATTTATCTCAATATTACAAAGAGGAAATTAAAGTTTCAAAAGAGGGAATATGGGCTTACTTCAATTTCAACGTTTAGTACACCTCCCATAATATAAGCAGTATGTTATCACGAATGGTTAGCTTTACTGCTCAGTCTGTCAAAAGTATTGCTCGATATGCAGATATGCAGACGTACCGATTCGAGAGCCCCATGTCTAAGAACACACTGTATATGATAAACCCCTAGTGTTTGAGTCCCTGTCTATGAATGAGCAGGAAAGACTGCATATATGATCGATGCTCATCTATTAGATGGAAACTACATCTGGGCCATATATTGATAAATCATCATTATCGTGATATGACCGATCTTCAACCAACCAAATACCACGAGTGTCGTGATTTACCATAAATATTAACTTTCCTCCAGAAATGAACAGGTAGCTGCAGTGTTCTTACCCCCACGAATGCATCAACGAAGAGTCCGTTTAATAACGCAGGACATGAAGAATTAGCTTAATAAACATTACGCCTATTCCATGACACGTCTTGAAGTACGCATTGCGGCAAACACCACTGCGGTCATTATTAAAGCGTTACGCTTAGTTATTCGTAACGCTAAGAATACGCTGACCGTTTTGAATAAATATCCTTCACATGACAGCATGGCATGGAACATAGAGAGTGTTAACCCATTAGTCAGAGAGAGCTTACCGTGCTAGGAATACTGCATGTTTTATCAGCTGCTCCGCTTTCCTGAACTCCCTTTTAACAACACAGGCCTGCGGAAGCAGAAACAAAAATGAGTCACCGCAAAGTTATTTTTACGTTTGCTTAGCGCTATACGGATCCGTAAAGTTTTCATTTATAAATCAAATGTCTGCTGATCATGGAGAACCCAAGCATGAACATTACCTTAGAGGCTTGTCTCAGGACATCAACCACCACCTTCACGGGCAGGCCGACCGTGATCTCCTTCATGGCCTCTATACACCAGCGGTATGCCTGAAACGCCAAGGAGCACAGCTTTGATATGTAGTTTTTCTAAGCGTCTAAAAGATCAGGCCAGGGTTTTCAGCTCCTTACCTCATCATAGTGGCTTTTGGCAAAGAGCAGAGCACACAGTTCTCCGTAAAGGGCAGCCTTGTTGGCATGGTGACCATGTTTGGCTAACTTGTCCATGTACAACTGGGCCTGTTTGAACGTCTCCTCTCCCAGGTGATATTTGCAGTTGCCATTGCGCACGTGAAGCAACCTGACGCAATTCAAACAAGAGGAACAATAAAATAAAAAAGGATCTGGGATGTGACTTGGCAAGTTGTGAGTTATCACAGAGCATCACTTGTACTCATCAAAGATGAGGTCACACAATTCAGAGCTAATTTAGTTACAAGTAGGGCTGCCACAAACGATTATTTTGATAGTCGACTAGTCACCGATTATGTTTTGCGATTAGTCGACTAAACATTTTGCCGGCACGCAAACCCCCCGAGGCGCCGGGACTGCATCCACTGGACGTAAAAATAAGTAAGCAAGTAAAATTTATTTATATAGCACATTTAAACAAAGCTGTTGCTGACCAAAGTGCT
>JAQLOM010000003.1:17073599-17086408 GCA_030068315.1 Chrysichthys thysi
CTGTCCCAACTATTTTGAGACCTGTAGCAAGCATCACATTTGAAATGAGCTCATTTTGTGCATAAAATTGTACAATTATTCAGTTCATACATTTGTCATGTTATCTAGGTTCTTTTATGAATAAAATATTGGCTCATGTGATTTGAAAGCCTTTTGGTTTCGGGTTGTAGTACATAATTCATTGCTATCATGTATTACATTTTAAATTATGATGAGACGTGAGAGGGATTTACAACTACCCTTTGATGTCTATATAAGTCTAGTAATACAGCTTTTATACGGATTTTATTCCTGTTGAAGTGTGCACAGTATGCATCTTTTGAGCTCTTCCGTATTTACTCAGGAGTTTGCCATTTCCCCCATAGTTGTAGTTTTACTATTTGACCAGCAGATGTCGCCACATCGCCCTCTAATCGTAAGCCCACTAACAGACCCTCCGCCTTCATCTCATCCACATTTCCAACAACGGCCGCCGTTTTCCAATGCAGTGCTGCGCCCTTCTGCGGACACACACACTCGCACTCTTGCTCTCCGTACACACTGCTCCTCGGATAACGGTGAGTCCTGCCGCAGTTTTATTCGTGTTATCTGGAGTTAAAGGGAACGCGCTGGGTGTATTTCGGACCCAGCAGCTGGACATTGTTGTGGTAAAGAAAGGAGGCTGGCAGCTGGAGAGTCGCGCGAGCCGCCGTTAGCCTGCGAGCTAACTGCAAAATGAGATTTAATAACTAGGATTCTTTCCTTCTTAATGGTCTTATATCCTCAGGGTACATGGGTTACATAACGCAGAAAACAGTGTAGGGAAATTTCTGGTGGCTTTTTGACTCTCCGGCTCTTGCTAGCTGTGTAGCTAATGTAACATGACTTAGCCTTAATTGTCAACTTCATCCTCCTCATCACACCATTCATACTGAGCACCACCAGCGCCTTTAGCAGACAGATCTGTGTCAGGCTTTCCTCACTGCTGCTGGGTTTGTGGGCTGTAATGCGCTGCTGACACGCAGTGGTGGTGTGTGAGCGTCTCTCAGGCTGTGTGTGAGCTGTGAGGAGCTGTTGGAGGGCACTGAGGGCTTCAGTGCAGAGGTGTGTGGTGGTCAGGCCTGTGAGCATTAGGATGCTGAACTGTCTGCTGATCTTCATTGTACAGGGAGTTGTCTCTATCTGTCTGTCTGTCCATCTTACAGGTGTGGCATTGGGCTTCCTGTAGCAAACTTAGATGCAAAGTGTTACAGTGACATTACATAACAAATACATGTCTGAAAAATACGGCTGCCGGACAGGGTTGACAGATCTGTGTGTAATAATTCAGCTCTAGTTGATCGATAAGACAGCTCAGTGATCGATAAGACAGCTCTAAATAATCAATGACAGCTCAGTGACCAATGATTCAGCTCTAGATGATCAATAAAACCAACCCAGTCCCAAAAGTCTTTTCCTGTCAAAACATATCTTAAACTTCTACTTATCATCTAATGTCACATGGTTTGTTCATTAAGGAAAAAAGACCCTGAATGACTTGCATCTTTACACGTAATGTGTAATCTTAAATGGGGTCAGGTTTATTCTGTGACTTTTTATTTTATTTTATTTTATTTTATTTTTAATCTGGCTTCACTTTGTGTAACTGTGTCCTCAATTACCCACAATGCCATCTGACTACCTGCTGATCGTACTGCTAGTGGGATTTAACTGTCACTTCATGTCTTCCTAAATACAGAAACGCAGCAGAGCTGCTGTATGTCAGAAATTGCTGTATGTCAGAAATTGTTGTCCTTCACAGTGAACACTATATGTCAGGTTTGGCAACCATCGTGCCAATAATTGTTGCTGTGTTTTGGTTGGAAGACTGGCAATGCTACAGTTTTGCTCTTGACCAATCATGGTCCTTGCTGGTTGTCGGGGAGGAAGGGCAAGAAATTGTCAGTCGCGGCTCCAGAAGGAATATCAAGGATTACATCGTAGTTGCTGTTGTTGAACTAGGTGAGAAAATACAAAACATTCTGACATGCTAGAGTTTTCATATGGGTGTCGTGGAGCGCTCCAGTCGCCATAGGGCTGTACTTTGATTATGTTACACTACTAGATAGATATAGATAGATAGATAGATAGATAGATAGATAGATAGATAGATAGATACTTTATTTATCCCCAAGGGGAAAATCAAATATCCAGCAGCTCATTCCTCCAGACATATCCTTAGTAAGACTAAATAAATAGAATAATTAAATAACAATAAAAATAGAAATAACAAATTACATTACATTAGCACCATTTGGCAGACGCTCTTATCCACAGTGACTTACATCTATCTTATTTGTACAGCTGAGCAGTTGAGGGCCTTGCTCAAGGGCCCAGCAGTGTCCTACCACTTTCCCAATGAGATATAAGCATAATAAATGAGACACAGTCCATCAGGTTGGAGCAGAATTGATGATTTGGTGGCATTGGGGGGGTATGGGGGGTGTCAGAGGGCGTTAAAAAGTCTCATTGCAGTGGGGACAAAGGACCCTCTGAACCGCTCAGATCTGCAGCGCAGTGAGGAGCTGCCTGCCCCTCTGCCCGTCTGCCCCTTTGCCTCGTTGCCCTACCAGGAGGCTATGGAGAGGGTGTCTACTGTTGTCCATTATAGCATTCAGTCTGTTCAACGTGCCCCTCTCCACCACAGTTTTAAGTGAGCCCAGCCTCCTGCTCAGTGATGAGCTGGCTTTTTTCACCAGCTTCAAGGCCTGTTCGTCATTCCCGACGTTCGTATTCAGGCCCAGCACTGGAAATTTTTCAGCCAAGACAGATACGAGCTTTGGGTGAAGGATCGCTGTAAATCATTACAAAGATATTCTGACTGATCACCTTTATCCTATGATGAAATATTTCCTAATTCCAGGACGATCCTCAAGGCAACAGAGGAGTTAATCGAAATGTCTAATGAGTATAACAATGATGGCCTTTAATGTCACCAGATCTGAACTCCGTTGGAAACCTTTGGGAGATTTTCGAGCAACATGTTTGACCACACTTTCCAACACAATCATCAAAACACCAATTGAGCAGAGTGACATTTGGAGGACTAACTTACACGCCGAGGGTCGTAGAATCTACGTCGAGACGCCCTGAAGCTGCCCTGGTGACTTGTTGTAGTGTACCACCTACTACTGTGCTGTTTTTTTTTTCTTTTTTTTCTTTTACGGTAAGGGCATTGTCTCACCCTGTCCAGAATCGTCTGTGCCAAGAAGCGCTTTTTTAACTAGTGTAGTGATGATATTCTGAAAACAGCCTGTACCGATCCACAGCAATCCAGGAACATCCTGGGCCATAGATCTTAAATTATAAGATGAAACTGAAGATATTTTTTCAACGTGTCTATATTTGCACTTCTTTTGACGGATCCGTTCTGTTTTCGTATGGTTACTGTGTATGTAACGTAATACTGCAATGAATAAACAAATGTGTGCCACAAGTTAAAGGTAGAGTGGGAAAATCTGGCAACCCTGATGTTTATTGAACTCCAGCTGTATGGGTTAAAGAATATAGTTAAGCCTGTTTATATGAGCAAAGATCCACACACCTGATTGGAGTAATATTGTAAAGCATGCTGCGTTGGACACATGGTTCTTTGTGTCTCGGGTATGTTTAAAGTAAATTTCAGTTTTGGTCAGAGTTTAAACAGGGCTAACACAAGCATGGGAGCTGAAAGCAGAAATGCCTGTCGTGTTGTTCCTGGTTTAATAGGATTATCATTTTTAGGTGCTGTAAATGAGGGGATTTTGTGGAAGTTAGTAGCACAGGAACGCCACTGCATGTAAAAAAACCAAAAAAAACAAAAATGGCCTGCTTTTTTTTTCCTCCTCCATATGCATTTGTACCGGAATGACTTCCTGTCTTTGGAAGAGGAATTTGCCCCCTTGTTAACGGGCCTTGTTTGGATATTGGGGTCTCCTGCTGGTGGGAAACTGAGAATGAAAAAGCTGCTTTTCAGAGCCCTGTGGATTTCACAAGTCCCCCTTAAGCCGTTAGACGTGAACTCCCGATGTTATTATTAGCCTGTTAATATTGTTGTTCTAGATGTAGCCTGTTTATTACGTTAAGCTCATGCAGCGAAGTTCTCGGTCCCTGTGATGGATTTCTGTCATATTTGGAGGTCATTACTGAGACATTTGCACCCTTCGTGGATTTATAGTCAAATATTTTCATGTGATTTGTGGAACGTTCACAGCTGTGCTTCTAAGCACATCTCTGTGTGCAGGGTCAGTGAAAGTTCGAACAGTTTTAAATGTTTGTGTGGCGTCCTAAAAGCAAATGAAAATGCGACGAGGAGAACAGGAGCCGTGCGTGTTTGCTAGAGCCTTCCTGGTCGCTTTGTTATTGTAGGCTAAATCATACTGGATGACTTCAGTGTCGTGTCGAACCAAAGCTGATATTTGATCTGCTCATGGTGTGTGATCCGAATAACATGCTACAACGTGGGTCCTCACCACAGGTGGAACACAAATGCTACGGATTATGAAAAGGTGGATCTGCCTGAGGGAATGCACAGTGTGCGCTGATCACCATGACATGCCATTAATCACTCTGAGCTCGGGTTACATACAGACAGTGACGAAAAGGTGTCATTTAGATTAGTTTTGTTGAGCCACAGTTTTCCATTACAGCATGCACTCTTTGTTCCAGGCTGGTGGTGGTGGTGGCGGTGGCGGTGGTGGTGTTTTTATTACCCAGAATCATTTGACTTTCACAAAATGAGATCAGTGAAAACTTCCCACTGCATCACAGCTCACTGCAGTACAGTGAACTAATATTTCTGCCATGAGGATTGGCCATATTCTGAAGACGTCGTCCTTCTTTCAGCCTTCTCAGATCTGACCTCTTTGTTGTTTCCCTTTTTCTTCAGGCTTCTTGATTGAAGGCATTCTGGACTTGCTGTAAATTCGCCATCCTGCCTCTGTATGGAAAAAAGCCTCACGTTTGAAGATCTAAAGGCCACAGTTGTGGGACTTGCTGTCAATAGCTGAATCATGTTCAACCTGATCAAAAAGGACAAAGAGAAGGATGCGGGGCGGAAGAAGGACAAGAAGGACAAGCGAGAGCGGATGTCTGCCGCCGAGCTGCGTAGCCTCGACGAGATGAGCATGAGAAGGGGCTTCTTCAACCTGAATCGCAGCTCAAAGCGGGACTCGCGCCACAAGCTGGAAATCTCCAACCCCATCCCTATCAAGGTGGCCAGCAGCATGGAGCTCAGTCTCAATGACATCGAGTCTGACGGGCTGAGTAACCGCAGCAGTGTGGTGCTCGACTCGGAGCAGCTCAGTGCTGCCAGTTCAAGTGACGATCTGAAGGGCGACTACGGCAGTTCTGTGCGCGAGCGGGCAGCTAGGTTCGGCCCTCTGGCCTCGCACAGCTCGCAGATGAGCCAGATTATGAAGCGCTTCTCCTTCTCGCAGCGGAGCAAAGAGGAGAGCCTTTCAGAAGGTTCCACTCCGTCCGGCCAGAACTCGGCGGCACCGTCGCCTCAGGTGGAGAGCAAGCTGCTGGACCCTGAGCGTAAACAGAGTCTCCAGCAGCAGACCGCAGATAGGAAGAAAGTTCGTATCCCAGAGATGGTGGAGAAGACCTTCCCAGCCAGTCTGCGTCTTCCAGCTGTGGTCCCACCGCCGACACCTGAGATCCGCGAGCTGGAGCTGCAGAGACGCAACACGGGCGACTTTGGCTTTTCGCTCCGTCGCACCACCATGCTGGACCGGGCGGCCGATGGGAGCGTGTACCGGCGAGTGGTGCATTTTGCTGAACCTGGTGCTGGGACTAAGGACCTCGCGCTGGGGTTGGTGCCAGGAGACCGGCTGGTGGAGATTAACGGGCGCAACGTGGAGAGCAAGAGCAGGGACGAGATCGTGGAGATGATCAGGCAGTCGGGCGATTCTGTACGTCTGAAGGTGCAGCCGATTCTGGAGCTGAGCGAGTTGAGCTGCTGTTGGCTCAGGAACACGGACGGGTTGCGCCGCGATGCCTTAGACGTAAGCTCTTTGTGGTTTTTTTTCTATTTCTCTCTCTTTCTCTTTCGCTTCACCTTTGGTCAGTGCTATGATTAACTAGTACACGGAAAACCTCACCCATGTTGGTCTCTTATCTGGTACAGGTTTTTTTAAATCAGTGTTACTTTTGCATTCATTTCTTTTCAGGGTGAGCGATCATGCTACAGTTCAGGACTCGTGGTCGGCGATCTAACAAGTATTTTCTTTGCAGCCCACTTTCACATTGCCACAGGAGTCACAGTGACTTTTTTTTGAAAATTTATGTTCATTCACCAACTTGTCTTTCCCCAAACTCGCAGTTTAATTAAGTGGTACGTTTAGGGAGGTCGTTTCCTCTGGTCTAACAGCCACTCAACACCTGGAGGCATGTGGCCCAGATCTCAACTGTGAATATTCATTTTCATTTTCTGTACAAAATGTGTGTGCGCAAGTAATACCACGTTAAAATTGATTTCAACACAAGACACGTTTTTTTCCTGTTTGTTTCAGTTGAAAAATGCTTGGCATCGCACCAAGGATCTTTGTTTTATTACAGTTGCATGTGTGTTGTTTTTTTGCCCTGTTATATGCACTCAAAATAGGTGAAGCTAATTTTGTTACACTTTGAGTCTCAATGCCAGTTTAAGGCTAGGTCTTGGCCAGGACTAGTTTGATAAAGGGATGGGTGTGACGAAGTGTCACTTTGGGTTTATTCAGGAGCTAGACGTAGACGATCGAGCCAAAAATATCCTTTCAGAATACAAGAGGTTTCTCGTAGACAATATTTTTTAGGCTTGTTTAGAAACTTCCTGAAAACAAAAATGGTATTGATGCTGCACTGTAAAAGGTCTTAAGATTTGTAAAAGGAAAGGAGTTTAAGCAAATAATTTATTCATTCATTTTTGCTTCAGTAGTCACTTTATCCCGATCAGTGTCCCAGTGGATCCAGCTGTGTCACGGCTATCCCAGGAACACTGGGCGGAAGGTGGGAGGCAGGAATGCACCCTGGATGTGACTCCAGTCCATAAATAGGTTGCAACATCCCTTTTTAAAAAAAAAAAAAAACTTTTTTAAAGAGGGAACAGTGAAGTTTGTCAGTATTATATGCTCAAAAGTCACTTTAATAGGAACACCTGTATGCCTGAAAAAGACTTTTCTGATCTTCAGATGGCCAATGTGGGTGAGCCTGGTCCCACCTGTGTCTGTCTCTTTCTGTTCTTGGTTGACAGGAGTGGAAATTGATGTGGTCTGTTGCAGCAGTCTGCCTCAAGGTTTGAAGTGTGGTGTGTTCTGAGATGCTTTTCTGCTCACCCCTGTTATAAAGAGTGGCTGTTTGTGCTACTTTAGCCTTCCAGTGAGAGGCACTCTTGAAGCACACAAAAATACATGCGGTAATGCACTGTACAGTAGACCGATACACAAGTTAACTCTGAGTTGGAGGAGAGAGTGAGGCATCACGCAAGGCAAGTGACGCCTACATCCGGGCGTCGTCCGCGTACATCGTCCAAACGTATCGTATGTCATACACTGTTACGCTGGCCTATCAGCGATGCCTGCCCATGAATCTTAAGTATTTGCTAAATATTTCACAATTTTTAGCGTATCGCAATCGTCATCGTAACTTTGAAAAATCGTAAGTCGGGAAATCTCATGTACTGAGTAACTTGTTGAAATTTTGTCATATAATGGACTAGGTGTATAAAGCTAGAGGAAGGAGCCAATTGTTTTAAAATTTATTTATCTAATTATCATTGAAATATGAATAAACGCGCACAGTCTTTACATTTACACGTTCTCATTGCATTTGGCTACATGGCATCACTCTCTCGTTTTCCCCCTCGGTGAATTATGAAAGAAACACAGCTGCACTCCTGCAAACCGTGTGTGTCCCCGGGACGCTGATAGCACAGACAGAGCGACGTCACTCATCCTCATCGTAATGTGTAGGTGACAGGAAATAAGATGTATGTCTTGGTATGAGGAAGGCAGCCTCTCCACTGTGTGTGTGTGTGTGTGTGTGTGTGTGTGTGTGTGTGTGTGTGATTAAAATGGACTTGAGGCTAATAATGCTGTAGGCAAGCAGCAGGGAGCAGAAGGACACTCCGAGCCTGAAGGACACGATCTGCTCTGAGCTGCTTTATGTCTGAGATTGTATCGTACGTATGCATCCCTGCAGGGTTTTTACAAGTGGATGATGTATTTGCCGCCGAGTGACACATCACTCTCGCAGACTCATTGCATACCGAGGACCGAGGTTTGTGAGGAATCCACCCTGGCTGTCGCTCCTCTTGTGCAGCGAGTCCTTTCCAAGCCGAGTCTGGGAAGCACTGAAATTCCAGTCAAAGCAGTTACAGTCCTGGAAAACTCTGACATGTGAGCATAGCGTTCACACAACCTTCAGGCATTTGTAGAAACAGACTCACTGAAGGCTCGAGACAGAAACTGGGGAATTTTAAGCACAATAGACAAACTGTAACTGAGAATGTGCTTTTCTTGCAAATTGAAAAAGTGAACACCAGCTGCCCCCTTTCATACCAGAGCTGCGCCATTGTTCTATTTTGGGTTTTACCAACAAACAAAGAGGCACTTGACTCAATAGCATTAAGCTAACCTCCTTTTCTCATTAGTTTGCTCTGAAATGATGGGAGAGTTCAGACTCTCTTGCCCTATGACGCTGTCATAGACTTGACAACTTATCCATCATTTAAAAAAAAACAAAAAAAAACTCTTGTTTAAAATACCAACTTTTCTCCAGTGTCAATATTATTAGAACCAATTGGAAAACTCCTTTCTCTTTATGTCCCTAGGGCAAAAGCAAATCCCATATTTTGTCACTCCTCTTATTGGAGCCCTTTCTCTTCTTTGTTTTTGTTTGTTTGTTCATTTTCTCTTGCTGTTTTTTTTAAAGATATTGAGAATAAAACTAAGGAATATAATACAACTAAACAGCACATAATTGTTCCTGATATCGTGACATGGGACATAGTGAAGGTGAGGAAAAAAATGAATATTCTTATGGTTCTCGCACTTGTCTGTCGTAAAGATTTGCCCATTGGTTCAGGTCTCATCTGGGCTGTGTTGAAAAAGAGAAAAAGACAATCTGCGGCAATCCAACAGCGGCAGCGTACATACATTAGCTGGCGCTCCACGCAGCCTCTTGTTGTTCCCCAGAGTTTGGGAAGGAATAACTGTAGGGTTAAAGCCACTGTTGGTCCGCACACCCATCAGTGGGTTTCCTGGAATATACTCGGCATGTCCCTATGAGTAAGAATATATCAGGATCAAAACAGGAACTATAGAGTCGATGCTTTGTTCTGGGTGTGGGTGTGTGTGTGTGTGTGTGTGTGTCGGTGCCAGACTGGTGATGCAGGGCTGCCACGAGCCTGTCGGGAGGCCGTGTTTGCCTGTGTGACACAGACAGCACGGGTGTGATCTGAGGCCCTCGTTACACAGCAGGGGATATTCTCAGCTCTTTTCCAGGAAGACAAATAGCACGAATGTAAATTAAGAAAAGGAGGGGCTGAAGGACGATCATCTGTCTCAGTTGTAACTTGTGGTAGCTGGTAGTTCAGTGCTTAAGCCGTTGGACTACGGTTAGGAAGGTCATGATTTCAAATCCCAGCACCACCAAGCTGCCTCTGCGGGGCCCTTGAGCAAGGCCCTTAACCCTCGACTGCTCTCTTGTCTAAATAAGATGAATGTAAGTCGCTCTGGATAAGAGCGTCTGCCAAATGATTGTAATGTGACTTGTTGGCAAGTTTATCTGTGAGATGGTAGCATCTATAAAATCTATATTTCTTATATTATTACTTTGTTTGTCAGGTCAGACTGGCTTCTCTGCCTCTGATTGGCTTTATGCTCTAACTTAGTGTTTTGAGTTATTTTAGACTGGAGGTATCATCTGGTATAATTAAAGTATTCTTTTTCTTCATAATCATGATATCTAAAGGAGGAATTTTGAAAACAACTGAGACAAAAATGTTTTTAGGGCTCAGACCTCGTAATTCAGGACTCCGGGAATCATTGCTCACATTCCCCAGCAGCCAGCAGGAAGTGAGTGTTGGACTCGTCTTTCACTGGAAAATAGAGGACTTGGAAATGTGTGTGGGGGTGACATTTAGGGGTATGGATGCACTATTTTTGGCTCTTCAGCGCAAATTGTGGAAGAGTGATCGCTTTTGGCAGGAAGCGCCTGTTCAGGAATCTCCCTCCTCCATAGAATAGCTGAGGAATGCCTTTAAGGAGGAGGGAGTAAGGAACCGGCCGTGGGTCCTGCCCCTTTCTCGCCTCATGCTTCCACGTATCCACGAATGTCACCAGGATATCCTGTGACTAACTTCAGGAAGCCTGCAGTAGAGACTTCCTGAAACAAACAGGTAAACAAGTCTTAGTTCATAGTTTGAACAAGATATCTCTATTGGCACTAAGTATATTTGCGTGTCTGCTTTGTTCCCTGTTTGCTAGTGATGCCATTCCACTCATAGATGACAACCAACTTCTCAACCAAACCTTGAGTTCAACATGTGCTTTAAGCTTTTGGCAGCACTAACAGTAATCGATTGTTTTATGTATTTCTTGGCCTGATAAGCATTTACTCAAACAATTAAATTAATCAGTGAAATCTGAAGTGCATCATAACTGTGCTTTATGGCATTACTTCCAGCTCGATGGAGTCGATGTGTGTACTTTTGTGTGCAATAATTTGTGGTTGGGATCCTCTGCCTCCATGTAAACGTACTCTGTCTTACCCGGTGTGACGCTGAGTACAACAAGTTGCCCACAGCTGTGTGCCAGATGCAGACGTGCATGCACACTCGGCCCTCAGGTACAGGGACACTTTCTTGTATTTGGCTCCAAAGGATGAGCATTCTGTTAAATATGTATGGAGAATCCCTGACCCAAGCATTAAGATAATACTCAAATCACATGCCTCTGGTATGCACACTTTGTGTTTCTTGGAGAGCTGTTTACACTGACATGGCCAGGTCAGAATGGTAAACAGGCTGGACATACCTTTGCCACTCTGAAATGTTGGTGTTATGAACATGAATGGGATGTAGGTAATGATTTTTTATTTTTGCACGCATGCTTGGAAGTGTTTGTGATGCAGCAGACGTAATGAGTGGGCATGATCTTTGGCATGACGATTCTCTGTGTGGTACTGGATTTTTTCTATTTCTTTGTACAGTTGATCCGCTCATCTACGGACACTGCATTAACAGATATTGGATGCAACGGATAAAATCTGCTGGCCTGAATACATAATCCATTAACCACAATGTCCGGTACGAAAGTTTTAAAATCCTGGGTATTGCGAACTGAGTGCAGTAGTTCAGGAATTGTCCGCTAGGCGGCCGTAGCGTACGTGCTACTAGTTGCTTCCAAGCCTCGGTTGAGCTGTGGTCGTTGTGAAGCTATACTATTTTCTTCTGCGATTATTTGGTGTTTTACACCTCAATGTTTTCTCAACGTACTTAACTATTTATGTTGGTTGTTATGATGCTCGTCATGTGTCCAGTACTTCGGTAGCACTTTTATGGACCTTCGTGGTGTTTTTCCTTGGATTACCAATATTTTAACCCTCTACACTAAAACACTTCACATCATCAGACTATTCAAGTCAACGGACAACCCCCCCTCCCCCCCAATTAGTCCGTTAGTGCGAGAATCGACTGTACCTTGATTGGAGTTATAGATACAGCAGTATGGTGGCGCTTTCCACAGTGCTCACAGCTAATCATGCTAATCTTTCTTGAATTAATCTTTCAGTTTTCTCAGAGTTAAGCTGAGTCATATTTTTATACTGGCCTTTGTTGGGACTGTTATGATGTAATTTGAACTCTTGATCATGCAGCAACAAGTTCAACTTGACGGTTTTCCACACTGGACATCCATCCATTCATCCATCCATCGACAAGTGTTAGTCCTGTTTCGGGCAGGGTCCACTGTATTGCAAGCCCCATGGTGGACATCATTATACTTATAAAAAATCATATGTAAAAAAAAAAAAACCACACACACAAAAAAAAACATTTATTTGTTGTAAAATGCCCTGTTTGGAAAATATGACATCAATACCGTGTGTTAGTCCACTTATGCATGTTGTCTTTAGTGGCTATCATCTGTGACATGTTAGCGGAATTAACTTTGGATGCCATTCCTTTATTCTCCTGTCAGTAAAACAAACTTTCTCTGTCTCTGCCTCACTGATTATTTTTTATTCTCTGTACCAGTGGCAAGTGTGTGTTTGTTGCTTTGGCATCACTTGTATGCAGTGTAGAAACAGGATTACCGTATTTTCCGGACTATAAGCCGCTACTTTTTCCCCATGCTTTGAACCCTGCGGCTTATACACCAGTGTGGCTTATGAATGGATTTTTCTTCACTAACTGCCATCAGTAGGTACGTGCGCATGTATGCTAATCTGCACAGCTAGTCTGCCCCCACGACTCTGTTTCGTAGGGTGGCGAAAGTGGGCTCCCTCCATCGCCGGATACTCAAAAAAAGGAGCTCTTGAGAAAATTCTCCTAGCAACAGCTTAGGAGATATTACTCTCAGGCTACAAAGACAGTTTAGCTCTTAAGAGAGCTAAATCTGTGTGCAACCCGGGGGAGAAACAGACTTGCAGGCTAATCATTCTCACACTCACATACACTCAACACACATGGCCGAGCTGGCTGCGCGTCTCCTGAGTGAACCAACATCTCCGGGATGGTGTATTCACAAAACGTACCGCAAAACACTCCCAAATATTCCCCAAATGATACAGCACAACACATAATAACTCTAGAACAGTCTACAAGGGTA
>JAQLOM010000003.1:17129563-17140231 GCA_030068315.1 Chrysichthys thysi
GTGTGTGTGTGTGTGTGTGTGTGTGTGTGTGTGTGTGTGTGTGTGTGTGTGTGTGTGTGTGTGTGTGTGTGTCTCCCTTCCTCTCTGCTTTTCCTCTATTAGCTGCCCTGCTGTGTAATTGATTATGACAACGCTGGGGGCCCTGAGCTGAGTAATGGCCAGCTCTGCTCATCGTTCTTCTTTCTGTCTGTGCTGTCTCAGCAACAGAACAATAAAACAACTTTAATCAAAGACCTCAGTGAAACCTTTATAAGAACCACCCCGTCCTCCTAGCTAAACTCACCTCAGGGAAATGGAAAAGCTCAAGGCCCAGATTAGGCGAGTTATTATATATTATGAAGAGCACTGTGAACTATAAAACTAAGTACAATGATGCGTTCTATAGTATATGCAACAGAGGCTTAAAGGGAGTTTAGATACACTTCCCTTTTTAATTTATCCATATAAAATTTGATTTTCAACAGCATTAAAGCTGTGCAAGAGATATTTGGATGGGAAAACGGCTGTGCTGTGTATAAGGAATATCCCATTTAGCCAACTTTAAAAGGAATATGTCGCCTTTTTTTATCTTGTCTATAGTGTATGCATAATTATCGCTAACAAGAATTTCGACATGTTTACGCTGAGAAAGGAATGGAAATCTTGTTTATATGCACATCTCACAAATCTATTTGTAAATTAGGTTTAAAGGTGAATAAAATCATTGCTATGCAGGCTAATCCTCAGTAAAATTATTAAGCAATGAATTAGAATGAATTAGAATTGTATTCTTCTCTCATTGGTGTTCATATCGGTCTCATGATAAGACCCTCATTATTATAGTTGTAGTTTTGAATTTGGGTGTTTCAAATGTCCCTGTTGATGGCTTTCACTAGCTGCACTTGGGTGAGTTTCAAGTAAACTTTTTTTTTTTCCATTTCTTTCTTGGTAGAAATTATTCAGTTATTCTCTGAAATGTGTTCATAGGACATGCAGATACTCTACAGAGGCTAGATTTAAAAAAAATAAAATAAAAAAAAATCACACACAGGGATATTTCTTTAACTCAGCTGTTCTGAGCTTCACTGGCTGAATTGAAAGATTTGAAAGAACTTCTTTAAAATCCTCTGAGAAGTCGCACTTGGGACATAGAATGTAGGTCTGCGTCTCGGTGTCTTTGAGAAATATACGGAAAGTTTTTATGCATTTTTATGGACTGTTTTTAGTATTAAAAAAAATCTGTGCAGTAGTTATAGCAGCTACTTGTCCTGGTTTTTTAAACAAAGTTTACACTCTTTTTTTAGTCAGTAGATAAATATTTACACTTTGTGTAAAAATTTGTGTTGTGTTTATGTTTCAGGCAGTGGAAGAGCTACTGGAGTTTCTGGAGCTGGAGAAAAGCAACTATCACATGGGTTTGAGCCGGGTAAGCGGCCACACATTCTCACTCTCATCACAGGCATTGTTTAATTTCATACTTTTAAGTCTCTTTTCCAGTGATAACCTTCAGGTGAGATTCTCGTGTGTATTTGTCAATCCCCTATTATGGATCAGTGCATTGAGTAAGCATGTAGCATACAAAATCAGGGCAGGGATCAGTTCTGAACAGATGGTATGATTTCCATTTAGATTACCAAATCATTTAGTTTCCCTTTACACCACTCCGACACACTGCCTCTAATCCATGCTGCCACGTCACTCACAGCTGGAGAAAACAGTGCAGCAGCCGATAGGGAGATGAGCCAAAGGGTTGTTCCTGCTCGGCCATTCATCGACACCACAGAGGTGATGGGACTGCCACTTTTGTAACCATTATTTGCTGGAGCCGCAGAGCACAAAAAACAATTAGGGGCATTTGTTTCTTACGCTGAACAGGCATGACTTTGGCTAGGGCCTGTAAGGTTGTGCTGCACACAGTTATTCGTGCAGTTAAAGCTGAATTTGTGCCCTTTCCTATATGCATCCACTGAAAGATACTGGCAGATGACGGCTGTGCATTTGGGGTGATAAACCGCAATAAACACCAATCAGATTAGTCAGATCAGGAAAAGTGACAAGGAAAGAAAGCCAGCATAGCAGCCGGCTCATCAATGGCTGATTAAATGTGGGGGAATGGAACTCTCTAGGACAATATGCAGACCACAAGTTGTGTAAAGCTACACACATGCATATAAAAATTTAACACTGCAACCAATATGACAACTGCTTTCAAGTAGGAGCTACAGAGTGGGAGAATAGAAAACCTTCACCTCATCATCAGGAGATCACAAGTTCACAAATCCTGATGATGCCACTGCTGTCCATGGCCGGGAAACAAGCAAGCAAAATGGACAGATTGCATGTTATCTGTTCTCTTTCAAGCACATAAGCTAATTGTGGGCATGTCTGAGCTCGCAGACATGGAAGAGGGCAGATAGTGCTTTCCTAACATTGTGTTATCCAGCAAAGTGACGCAGCAGTTCTTAAAGTTGAATTTATTTGTCTAGGGCGGAGCACAGGTTCACCTTCACCCTCCCTGGTTGGTATTTGTTGTATAATGTATAATTGGGGAAAGCTGGTGGTAGGTGAATATTGGCACATGACCCAAGTTAAGGAGGAAATGGAGAAAATCCTAAAAAGAAGTGCTTAAGGAACTCAGGAACTTGTAAAGTACATTTTCATCAGAGGAATCAGTAACAGTGTTTAGTTCATTCATCACAGTCCTTCGGATCCTTATTAGTTCCTGCTCCAGAATTTGTAATTTTGTGAAGCAGAAAGTCAGTGTGGGAGCTTCTTATACTGAACTGATTAGCATATATCTGTATCTAGTGGCATGCATGCTCACAGTAAGTGGGGGGGAAAAGGTTTGAAGTGTGAAATTGTCCTCTGTGCACAGCTGGATTAAAGAGCCTCATTAATGCAAATATCATATTTGTTCTTCAAAGTGAAAGCAAAAGAACAGAACTACAGCAGCATGATGAAATGTAGTTCATTGGGGTTTGTGGTTTAATAAGAACAATAAAGAGATGTTGCTCTAATTTTGTGAGTTCAAACCCAGCAGAAGTGAGGTTTTGTGCTGCAGTTTGCCAGTGATGATAATGCCCTCCCTCAAATGAGCCCAGAATCATTTATGGGTACAGGCTTAAGTATTTGGGCCAAGTGTGGAAAAACAGCCTGAGGGCATCAGCATGAATGAATTGACGAAGATCAGTGAACATGCGATGATTATGCGCAGTCCTTACAGATGGAGTTAAGGAATGGAGCACACAACGGAATAACTATGGGGGTGTCGACATTATTTATCCCAACAGGCCTGTATCTGAGAGTGTAGCAGCTTGGGTTTAACCTTCTGAAATATGACGATTCAAAGGGATTTGTCCTCACACCACCACGAGTCAAAATACTTTCTTTTGAGGTTTTTTTTCCCTTGTCTCATGTTATTTTCTCAGAAAGTATGACGAGATGAGCTTCATGACCCATCTGACAAAGCCGTTCTGCTCAGATAACCACACTGACCTTCAGCTGTCAGTACTGGAGGAACCGTGCAACTTAGTGGGTGATGGATTCAGGGCTGCTTGCTGACCCAAATGGTACCCCTTTGGTGTTGCTTAGTGGTTTCATCAGCATTCTTCATAATGGGTGTCAACACGCTCCAGTGACATGTTCCCGCTAACTAGAGTGTTCTAAAAATGTGCTACGATGATGTGATGCAAAAATAGTTACGTAAAGGGGTGTCCTAGAAAATGAATTATAAAGTCCCTGAAGATTATATGGTATTGTTCCATAACACTCTACTCATCTCCAGAGTGCTGCATGTGTTAATGAATAAGTGCAACACGTGGCACAGAAAATCTGCCTGAGTTTTGATCCGTGGTGGAAAATTGTGCTGTGGTGCAACTGCAGATAAAAGCTCAATCAAGAGACATTTGCTGAAGTCATTACTGATGTGGAGTAATTTAATCAGACGACACTCAGAACCACTGCTCTGTGCTCTCAGTGTAGCGGCTGTTAAATTCTTTATACTGCCAGGGCAGTAAACCGCCCCGTGGCTCTGACTCTGCCTTTAATGCTGTTAATATTTTAAAGCAATTAGAATTTGGATGGCTTGCTGAACAAAAATGCAGAAAAACAAGCCAACGTGCGTTTATTATATCACAAAACGTCCGATTTGTTTTTTTTCTAGCACAATGTCGATCCACCTCAATTTGACACGTCTATCGCTATGTGGACAATTATTAAGGAAATGGAGAATAGACAGAGTTTGAGATGAGCACCTCAAAGACTTCGGTGCATATATTTTGTCGTGCAGAAAAGATGAAAAAATAAAGTAAGCAGATTTTTATACACTATTCAGCCACGATGTGTATGCCCCAGTGCTCTTGATTTGTAGGTTATTTTGAAGTATTGGGTTTTTTCCATACAAATAGAACACGTGAAATGAGAGACGCTTATTGCAGCTGACGTGCTTTAGAGAAGGCACTCCGCGACGATACGCACAGTCAATATATGCAGTAGTCAGGGAGTCAAATGGCAGTGTTTGTTTTGCGAGCTGAGGATCTCACAGATGTGCTCTGTGTACAGGTGTTCTTCAGGTCAGGTGTTCTGGCTAAGCTTGAGGAACAAAGGGATCTGCAGACCAGGCGCAACATCACACTCTTCCAGGCCGCCTGCAGGGGCTACCTCGCCCGGCAAGCCTTCAAAAAGAGGAAGGTGAGTGCCGATAGAGCTTTTTAATCCTTTCATGACGGTGTCAGCCGTTAAACCTCTTATTAGAATAAAAGTAAACTAAAAATAAACGAGACAGAGTGACTGAGTTATATTTTGATCATTGGGCTGCTTTGAATTGAAGTGAGAGCCCTCCGTGGTGAGTGCACATACATCTGCTGTAGGATTTACCCATCAGGACTACATCAGGATTTCATCAGCGCTACCTATAATAAATCCCACAGGCTGTGCCCTCAGATAGCAGATAACACTCAATCTGACTGTCTTCAGGGACACCCTGCCTCTCACTCAGCCCTCCATCATGGCTGGATCGATCCCAGCTTGCTCATGTCTGCTTTCTACCCCCACCCCCCCACCCTCATTCTCCTGTGCCCTGTGTACATTTATGCCTCTGTTTACTCTCTGTGTTTCACTTTAAAATCGATATGAATGTATTTCTATGGGGATGTGTGCAAATGAAAAATTGTAGCCTGTAACACTACAGCAGAAATGACGGAGTCAGGTTTTCCTGTTTTGCCTCACAGAAGTGGTGTTCATTGAAACGGTTACAAAGGAGACCTAACCGATCAACAAATTATTTGCTCGAGTAAATTGCTTCAAAAATATTTACAATTTGAATGAGTTGACTTTTGAACATGCACCGTCTCACACCGTCACTTTCTCTCATTACTTCACCTTTCTTTCTTATCCTCCTTTTTTTATTGAGAGAATAAAATCCAGGACAAAGCCATTATTGAATTCTGCTGGGATTATTTGATTCTGTGTCTTTATTTTCTTTCGGTACATCTAAGTGTCATGTGACTTTACTTGCAGTCGGGGAGTTAAATAATGCCCCTTTTTCTGGTGGTTTTATTGTATTTTTACATACCTGCATGTTCCTAATGCTGAAAAGACCACAATTTTAATTTGCTCAATAAAAAAAACATTAACAAAACCGATAACAACTCGTTTGATGTGAGGAGCACAATACTGTACACAGACTTCATCTTATTGTTTGGTATGTAGGCTATGATTTTAAACTGATCAGTAATGGGAATTTCAGAAAAAAAGGTTGTTTTGTTTTGTTTTTTTAATATAAATGTTTCTGTTAATCACATTGCAAATCAAACCCATTGATCTACACATCCTTACTGTGCACAACATAAAGGTAAAGCACAATGTCTCCTACATAACAAATACAATCTTTTATTTTGTGAATGTCAATCAGTAGTAGGGATTTTTTCCAAACGTGTTCTGGTCATTATACCAACTTATTTGCTGGGCAACTACAAATGAACAACATTTGTTCCTGGGTACAGTGAGTAATGTGCAGGACATTATAGGTCATCTTGTTGATGGTTCAGGCTGGTACAGCACTTCCCTATGAAGTTTACCTGAAACCCAATCCCTGTGTTCTAATAGAGCTGTTCATCTGTCTGAACATTTCCGCTGATGTTTTTTTTTTTTTTGGTAGGTGTTCCTGTAAAAGGTTTACGCAATATCTTTGCTTTTCATTCTACTTTTATATAAAGGAAGCAGACTGTAGTGTAAGTGTCTGGGTTAAATCCATCGTAGGTTGAGACATTTATTGGAGAGCAGAAGTATGAGTTGTTCTTTGTACCTGTTATTTTACCCAGAAATCCTCCCGATAGGACAGATTTGCTTCACAAGGCTTTTTAAAGGAAGGAAGTGTGTTAAAAACCTGGTGGAGGTGTGAGGTTTCTTTGCAGTCTTCATCTAATCAAACAGAGAGTGTTTGGATGTAGGCAGGATGAGGAACACTGCATAAGAATTGGAACAGTTAGTTTCTCATTAACTGTATGAGACTGTTAAATGGAAGTAGTCTTGTCTAGGAAAAAATAACCCACCAGGAAACTGCCACAAGTTTCATTTAATTTTCTGGTGCCCTTTTCTGATTGAGAGCTCCTGAAGCCTGAATTGCAGCTCTTGAAACAGAGATTCTCCTAAAGAACATGGTCTTTCCCTCTATTTTAGTTGCGGAGCGATAATGGCTCTAATAGACCTATCATTACAGTGAATTTCTAGCCGAGAGTCATGCAACTTTTATGTGCTGATTGAAAAATCTAAACGAGAATGATGGAAAGAAAAAGAAGCTTTCCTCTTGTGTTGAAAGAAAAAGAAATGCTGACATGCTTTCACTGAATGAATCATTTTAATTTTAAATCCTGATTAGACTCTAGGACCGTGAACTGTAAATCTTTCAACCGTCTCCACATTTCTTCACTCATCGGTCTGGCCGTTTTGGAACTTCCTTTTTATCGGCTAACTTCATACAGGAAGAAATATTGTCGAGCCGAACTTGAAACAGCAGAACCTAATTAATGACAGCCAATTTATTCCCATGTCTGGATCCTTGCATTCAGGTAGACAGTTTATTTGCCTAACCCTGGTGACAGAAACAATACATGTTGAATACATAGTGTGTGTTGTTACAAAAATGCGACTGTGGAATCTAATGATACATACAGAGGTGCCTGTCAGGCGTGTGCATGCAAATAAAAGCCACCTGCTGCTTCACATTAGTGAGTTCAGGCGAGCTCAGGCCCGTGTGTGCAGGGCTGTTTGAGAGTGAGCAGATACAATTTTGTTGCGTGTTAAGACTCTTGCTGTGTGACAGATTACCCGAAGGCCATTACCAGCTTTCACAACCGCAGGCTGAATTTTGCCGCTCTAATTGGATTTCCATATAATCTGCTCTCATTGAAGATACGCATGTTGCAGCAGCCAGGAAACCTTATAGCAGTTTAAATTAGCTGCAGAGCAGTATTGATGTGCAATTTAATTATCCACAAGGGCTTTGGATCTGCTTCATAGTCCACAGCTGAGGAACTCTCAGCAAAGAAAGAGGCTTTTCTATAGCGTGGAGGGTCCACGGGTCCCGAGCCCAGAGATTTGTACCTTCCTCCACTCGGCTGTTATGTTCCTCTTCCTGCTACCTTAAAACAACTACATTAAAACACTTTGTAGTGTTTTTAACTATCAGGAGATTCTTTAGCAGAAATTTGCCAGCAGTGCAAAAGCAGATTTCTCTTCTTAATGTTCTAGAAAAATTGTTTATATAAATCACTTGTTTACATAAGTGATTTAGTTTATATAAATCACCAGTATCCGTTAGGCTTTTAGGTAGTTTTTTTCTTTTTATCTTCCATGTATGAGAGCGTATTAAAAACCTTTAATTTTTTTTTGCATTGTTCAATGAAAAAAAAAACAGGTGTCACAAGATTGTATCATTTTTCTACATAATCTTTTTTTTGCTCTGGTCAAGCGTTTCAGTGCTTAACAAATGTCTGGATTCCTAATATACACTTTATGGCCACAAGTATGTGAACACCTGACTGACCCACTCATAGGCTTTTCGTGCATCCCATTCCAGATTTCATTTCTCCTTTGCAGTTAAATCTCCTCCACTCTTCTGGGAAAGGCTTTGCACTAGATTTTGGATCATGGCTGTGGAGAAATTGTGCTCATTCAGACACAAGAACATTAGTGAGGTCAGATACTGATGTCCGGCAAGGAAGCCTAGGACTAGTGGATAAGCTCAGGGTTTCCACGCCAACCTTGACACACCGTGCTTCCTTGGAGCTTGCATAGTGCACATGGGCATAGTCATGCTGGAGCAGGTTTGGGCACGCTTAGTTCCACTAACAGGGAATTCTTAATGCTAAAGCATATATAATTGTGTTTCAAAGATGTGGCAACACTTTGGGGAATTCTCACATGGGTGTGATGGTCGGGTGTCGTCATACTTTGGCCTGTACAGTGTATGTTGAGGTCTGCATTTGACTCACCCTTCTGAGGTCCACAGCTTTTTTTCTGTATGATATGTTTATGTTGAAACAACTAGTATTTTAGGGCAAATTTGTTAAGTAACAAAATAGGGACAGTATTTTAAAAAATGTCTTGTTTATGCTGGTATTCCAAGTATTGGTAGTGCAAGGATATATCAGTTGGATGTTTAGTGGTTTTGAATGTTACAAGTCTGTGCTCCAAAACGCATACTTCTGTCTTGCAGATCCAAGACCTGGCCATCCGCTGCATCCAGAAGAACATCAAGAAGAACCGTGGCGTGAAGGGGTGGCCCTGGTGGAAGCTCTTCACCACCGTGCGTCCTCTCATCCAAGTACAGCTCAGTGAGGAGCAGATCCGTGGCAAAGATGTATGTTACTGCTTACTTATTAGCTACCTCCTAAGCCAATGCAGGTTCTCTCTTCATTTCATGCTTTCCATCAGTACCATACTCAGTGAAGTTCTGTCCCAAATCTCACAGTAAAGCCATGACAATGCAGACAAAGTGTGGACATGTTGAGCGCTAGTCACTGAGGATCATTGCTCACTAAATTGTGATGACTAGGAAATTGTTATTTTTTAATATACATACATAATATCTAATAGGACAAGGAGTTTTGGTAAGACTACTGTCATGCTTTAGAGCTTTAGAGAAGGCAGTCATGTGTATCTGTTTCACCTGCCCCAAATGAGAAATGGGAAAAGCTTCATACACAGCTGAGAAGCTACCAAATATTATTTGTATCTCTTTATCTCTGCCTCTCTCCATGGATTTGTTTCTGTTCTCTCCGTTTTGTCTCAATTTTTTTTCCCTTTCTGCTTATGTCTGCCTCCATCTCTCAGGATCCATCTTCTGAATGGAGTCCTCCCCAGACACTTCAAAAGCACTAAATCGTTGTGCCATGTCTAGGTTTTGGCATTTGACAGTGGCAGAGCTGCACATAAAGCCCATGTGGATGGTTCCTCTTAGTTACTCTTCTCTGTCATAGTCCCTCCTGAATTCAGCCTCTCAGAATTCGTTTAGTCTCAGCCAAAGCACTCGGCCCCTTTGATTCCTGCCTCTGCATTTTTGGCTCGGTGTGACTGTAGAAGAATGTGTGTGAATACATTACCTGTGTACTTTCAGCCTGCTGGCTCTTTTTGGATGCGTACTGGGACAGAGATGTTGCTTGGATCAAATGCAACTCCTCTTCTTATGGGGGACCACAGTGAGCCTACAAGTCAGCAGGTGTATGCGTATTTATGCATGGCATGTCCACTTGGCTGCGTTCAGCTGAAGGTTGTGTTCGAGTAGTTAGGTGTGCTGCTCAGAGAGAGAGAGAGATCCGGGGTGCTGAATCTAGCTTAAGGCATGCTGATTTAACAAAAACAGAAACAGCATTGCTAACTCCTTCAGCCAGACGGTTCACAGAGCCACACCTGAGCACCTTCACCACCAGCATTCAGGTGAAAGAAGACGACTGATTGACTGTCTGTCCATCAGAAGAGTGGTTCAGATGTTGTTTATGAGCTTCCTGTCCGTACGTTTCCACTCTGACTGCCTCCTTTTGTTTGTCTGATTTTCAGGAGGAGATTCAGCAGCTGAAACTGAAGCTGGAGAAAGTGGAGAAGGAGAGAAACGAGCTACGACTCAACACTGATCGTTTAGAGAGCAGGGTGAAGTTCACACGCATTTCACAGCTTGTACCCGGGTCAAAACAAAGGCCAGATTAGGGCAACTGCTAAGATGCTTAAAAAAGCATTTTAGCAAGAATAATAAAATGCTGCTCCTAATACTATTATTATTATTATTAGTAGTAGTAGTAGTAATAATAATATTAATAATAATACTTCATTCAGTATTCTGCTCTTTTTATCTATTGTATATTTTACACGATAAACAAAAATTAAACAATTAAATAGATACGCCACTATAATATGAAGCCAATTAGACAACTACTGGAGACACACGATTCAGTGCACAAGACAAAACACACTATTTGAGCTTAGCTGTATTACTATGAATGATATTTAATTGAGGAAGCCATGATCAACATTAAACCATAATTAATTATGTTGCCCCAGGTCAAAATATGAAGTTTCAGACTATTATTAGAAAATCACAGGATCGCTTTCAGTCTCACTCCCCAACACACACACACACACACACACACACACACACACACACACACACACACACACACACACACACACACACAC
>JAQLOM010000003.1:17185798-17197063 GCA_030068315.1 Chrysichthys thysi
AGTATAATATTCATGAGTACATTGAAGTATAATAAGTACACTTAAATTAAGTACACTTTAGCATACTTTTTTTTTTTAACTTGGGTATAGGTAATGGATGGAAGTGGCAGAAAATGATAGGCAGAAAGCTGTGTAGTTTTCCCAGGCACTTTTAATGACATTCATCAATTCAGTGATTCAGTCTAATGCTTGCTTTTTTATTCTTCCAGGTTTCCCCTGATGCTCCTACTATAGCCCTTAAACACTACAACACACTTTTGCTCCTCTGCTTTATCCTTCTCTGGATCAAGCACGCTCACACTCTCAGCTTCATAAAACCACACGCGACCAAGCTTGATCCAGTCCTCTCTTTTTCCATTAGCCACAAAATATCCCTCTAATCACCTCCATCTAGAGGCATTCTCATTATAAATAGTGTACGTGTACTGTCTGAAGCTGAAATCCTGCCTTCTTGTGTTACCTTACACACCTGAGCTCTGACGATTACTTATTATGGCTCTGACTCAAAGCCAGGTTCCTGCGAGTTTGGAGTGCGGCCTGAAGCCTGCCTCTGCTCATGCATTGTTCGAAAGCTCACACCATCATCAAACCCTCATCTGCTGAGGTAAATATTAGCCCACGCATGCTTGATGGCAATTTAATGCAGCCATTAATAATCTAACGCAATCAATATGCTCTTACTCTTAGCCCCAAGGATGAATGGGTCCCGGCTCCCCTGCTGTCACGCTGTATAATTTCCTCATTCCTGCCAATGGTGGTGAACGGCTCTAGGAGCGGGCCACCTGATTAGTGATTAACATGTTTACAGGGTGGAATTGTTGCAGGCGGCACAACAACATGCAGCCTGGCGCCTTTGAGGCAAATTGCTCAGTGGCTGACGTCTCTCTTTTTTTTTTTTTAACAAACAATTTGCTTTGTATGCGGTGGGGACTGTTGCTTGTGCAGAGAGCAGGAAACAATGCATAAAACACTGGCATTGTGCTTTCCATTAAAGGACGCCAGTGGCTTCCATGACTTAACCAAGGAGCAGATCTCTTCAAACTAAACCAGGAAGAATTTAGCTTTGAAAATTATTTAATGAAAGATTGTTATGTTTGTAGAATTGTATAGTATATTCTGAAGCTTATCACGTGCCGTGCACCTTCTTTTAGAAGAACTGCAGCGGAGGAAGCTTTGAGATGTAAATCATGGACATCACTGATACATCATTTGGCCAGAGTGTGTAACAATGTGCTTTTCATTGAACTGATCAAGATTTAAAAGCATTGACTTTCAAATTTTTTGCATTTTAGGCATTATTGATTTGCCAACAATTTCCACTCGAGCTAATCTAACAAACTGTATGAATGCATCCTTCTACAGATTATGGTCACTTAGAGCACAGATTTGGGGTTGCCCTGGAAACGCTTGATGCTAAAAGGTGAAAGGTCATAGGAAGGTTTCTGGCCCATGCTCAGCTCACACAGCACCTTCCCCACGACTGGACCAAATTTGAATCCGTGACCTGTTGAGATACAATTCAGATTTTTATACAGGTGACACACAACTCTATAGAGGAGAATATACAGACCTTTATGTACAGTCTAAGAGGGGCTTCAAAAAAAAAAAAAGAAAAAGAAAGTACACATGTGGACAATTCTCATATGGATGGATTTGCGATGTACAGTATGTTAAATAAAGGACGATGTCTCCTAGGCACAAAAATCATCAGGCACTTATGTATAAATTCCAGCCATAATATTGCAGATGTTCTAAAATGCAGGGAGGCTTTTTGAAGTCCTGATGGCTGAGTGGCCGAGTTTCTGACAGACAGACAAACCTGTGTGATGTGTGATGCTAATGTGACAGGGTAGCCATGGCAACTGCGAAGCCCTTGCTCTGGCATAGCAGCTTTTATGTTAAGCACATAGTGGACAATAGAAGGTTGTTCCCCCAAAACAGCCTCAGCATTGGAGTTAAATTATTGCACGCTTTGAGATTTTCAGCCAGTGACACACACACACACACACACACACACCCACGCACACACGTACAGAGCAGTGTTTTCAAGAAACAGAGAGGGCAAATGCAGTTATTATAGTACACAATAGAGAAAAAAAGAAAGAGTGGAAGGTTAATAACAGAGATTTCTCAGTTCCAATCACAGGCCAAATGGTGAATTGAGGCCGAAGAATAAATGCCATAAATCATTAATGGGGTGTGTGGTAGAGAAGCAATCCCACAATGCTTTCAATCACACCTCACTCCAATAGCTCCTCTATCTGAGAACAATACAGCACAGAATGAATAGCTTTCCCCAATATACCCCAATAGATGCTTTATGGCACTTTTTCCCTGAAGCCTTTAAAAGGAAACTGTACTAGAAGAATCCTTTCGGTCAATGGTCGGAGCAGAAATTAATTAGCCTCCTAATTAGTTAAAAGACGAGACAATGGGAGCAGATGGATTGAATGCCGGGAGAGCCCTTTGGTCCCAGAGAGGCAGCTATGAAAGCATGCGGCAGCCCAGCGAGTCACATGCATCTTTAATTAGAGAATAAAAGGCATGTGCACTGGGGGATCCATTCACCGTCCTTCACCGCTGCCCCAGCTCAGTCCCTCATTAAAAAATAGGCCAGCATTTTGAGACAGCAAGTGTGTGTGTGTATGTGTGTGTGTATTGTGAGGCAGTCAGACATCGGAGATGTATGGGTTATCATTGCTGACCTGAGAACCCAGCTCCAATCACAATGTTGCTGTAGGTTGGGTGGCGATCCAGGACGAAATGATGGTCAGGTGTGACCTAAGAGACCGAGGCAAACCGAGAGAACGTTATAACAGCACTCTTCACTGAGAAATCTTCACCACATCAGACTGGTGCTTTTAATGAGCAACACTCGAGCCACAGAGATCAGAACAGAATTCAGCTCTTAAAGGAATTTTTAACACTTTTCAGAAGTTGTTCAAACTTATGTCAATTCTGCACAAAACGAGGACATCCTGCAAGTCATCAAAAGGGGAGAGATGCCCACAGTGGGAAGTCACTATTCCTTTATTTTGCGCATGCACATTACTCTGTGCCCATAAGCCTACTGTGAACCTCATTTGTAAAGCGATCATGGATTTCCGTTTCCCCAGGTTTTATTTCTCACCAATTTTTCAGATACAACTGACTTGTTTTGTTCTTGTTTTTAGTAATTTAGTGATTCATTTTTTTTATTAAACAAGGAGCTCTTTATATTCATATTTCGTTACACCCCAGGTCCAGGAGGCATGTATCATGAAGCATGTTTAACACAACTGGGTTTCTGACTAAGCTCTTCGTTAACAAATTCTAACAAATCCAATCATGGTGCACTCTCACAGCATTTGTTAAGGACTCTGATCCAGCTTTAGACAATCAGGGAATGAGAAGTCCCAGCACAGCCAACTGCAGGAGAAACAAGAAGTCTCACACTATAAATGTGAATCACATAAAACGATGATCCCAGCAAAAAAGCAACCAAATATTAAAATGCTCATTTTGAGCATACAGTTTTTAGTGATTTTTTCTCCATATATTTTAGATTCGGGCGGCATGGTGGCTGAGTGGTTAGCACAGTCGCCTCACAGCGAGAAGGTCTTGGGTTCGAGCCCCGGGTTCCGCACAGGTGTCTTTCTGTGTGGAGTTTGCATGTTCTCCCCGTGTTCGCGTGGGTTTCCTCCGGGTACTCCGGTTTCCTCCCACAGTCCAAAGACATGCACAGAAGGGATTAGGCTACTTGGCTACTCTAAATTGCCCGTAGGTGTGAGTGTGAGTTGTTATCTGTCTCTGTGTGTCGCCCTGCAATGGCCTGGCGACCCGCCCAGGGTGTGTCCCGCCTCTTGCCGAATGTCATCTGGGATTGGCGCCAGTTTCCCCCTGCGACCCTGAACAGGATTAAGCGGCAGAAGACGAACAAATATTTTAGATTCATTTGCTATAATATGCAATATGCTATAATATGTTCAATGCCTCAACTTATGGCTTATACTGACTAAGCTGTGCATTTATTTTTCAGTTGCAACACCAGCAGTTTGTATTGCTATTTTATTATAATTTAATTGGAGAATTAGAAATGTTGGAATTATTATTATTATTATTTTTTTTTTATCTCCAATTAAATGTCTTGTACTGTATTGCCTTTGTCTCTTTCCAGCAAACAGAAATGGAGTAAACCTTTTGGTGGAACAAGTTTCTTTTACTGTAACTTTTTACCATGAAAAAATCAGGCATTAATGTGGTTGTTATCTCTGCCAGGTCTGTCAGGGCTGATATGATCTACCTCCTAAATGAACAATAAGGAAATGTAATTGTGAAGCATAATGTTTATAGATACAGTGAGAACAAACGTGACACGCACATGTTCACTGAATAACTGTAATACCTATTATGTTTAGATACGGCGACCATACGTTCTCTTTTTCTCTTTTTGTGACATAAAAAATTGGTCCCAGGTGGGATTTTTTTAAATCACCGAAAACATCAGTGACTCATCTTTTGTCTTCTACCGTTTGTGGGTGTTTGTCCGGCCCATGCCGCCATCCTGCCCCCAGTGTCTTCTTTTTCAAGGACCAAAATATGGTCCCCCTAGTTTAAATTAATGAATAGATGGTATTAGCTGAATGGCCAAGTTTATCATGAATAGACAGATGGTTGGGATCTGAGGGCAATCTAGCAATATCATATCAATCTCAGGTAAGAATCTGTTAGTTTATTATTTATAAATGAAGCTAAGGTTATATGTGCTTCTGTAGAAGTCCTTTTCTATGGCAAAACATCCACTTTGTAATGAGCTTAGCAAGCTGATGTCTTTCTCTGTAAGGCCACCAGCATATACCTATGGCACACAGGAAAAACCCTTTTAGCTTGCAGAACATGGTCTTATGGCGAGTGTTAATTGCAATTTCATGCTCTAAAATGTAGCGAAAATAAAATATTCCTGCTGTGGAAAATCTATATCTGTCAAGAAAATATAACTCCATACACTCCATAGGAATTCTACAATCGACAAGTGACTGTTTCACAATTTATGTTCTTAAATCCATTTTTACAGAGTCTTCCAACTATATACATTTTGCGAGTAAGGGAAAAGAGGGTTATTTTTCTGACGGCTGACTGGTCCAAAAGCTGTTTACACTCTGTGATCCTAAACACAACAGCTGTGCAATATAAGTCAGCACAGCTTGATAAAAAGTAAACCACTAAAGTAAGACAGGAAATCCAGGGTCAAGTCAAACCAAGTTTAAATCTAACCAATAAATCCTGCTTCCTGAAAACAGCCCTAGGTGTCATTTAACGCGTCTCCTTTACACACATGCACAACGGGCCTACGCGATTTAGTACCGTATCTTAAGCTTATATTTTCCATCGTACCATCTGGTTGGCAATTTCCAGACATTACTCATACTATAAAGTAATAACACTGGACTATGCAAAGACTATGTATATAGAGAGCACTAACTCACCGTGTACATACAGCTCTCCATGACAGCAGGCACAGGCACAAGGCCAGGGAAGCAGCGGCTGATGTACCTGGACAAAGCATCCACGTCCTGCCTGTCTGTCTGCCTGTCTCTCTCATCCGGGTCTGTCTCACTGCCCATGTGGTAGCAAACCTGAGCATGACACACATGACCAGTAGGATTTTTAATTACAGAAACACCTCCAACAGCTCCATCTGGACCCTGGCAGTACAGCACAATATTACATCATTGGTAGTTTGGTCAGAGGAGCTGATAGCCAGACAAACCCAGGCTCTGGTGGTTGGAGCGGCAGAGATATATCTAACATGACTCAACCATCTGTGACCTTCTTTTCCGCCATGTTGGGCATGATGAGCTGGAGAACTCCCACTGAGGCTATAACCTGCTGTGAAACAGGGTCCATGACCAGGAGAAGACGGATCAAAGGAGATGGGCGAGTAATGCTGTTTAATCAAGCACGATTTAATGAACAGAGATCAGCACTGTAGATTTGTGGATCAGTCTAAGAAATGATCCCCTGTGATGCTCTTAGTGGATATATGAAAGTTTAATTTTCAGGTCTGGTCACACTAGCCAAATATTGCAACTGAAATTATATTCATTCCAATGAAATTCCAATCAATCAACTTTTACTTACAGCTTTTGCAACGAAGAGCAATTTCACATGGAATATTATACTGCAATGTTTGTATATAGCCTCCCAATTGAATGTTTATGAGTTTCAGTTAGTTGCCTTGCAGCAGGTACAGTTGCAGCATCACAGCTCCAAGGTCCCTGGTTGGATCTCAAGCTCGAGCCACTGTCTGGGTGCACTTCTGCGCGTTCTCGCCTTCTTCATGTTGGTTTCCTCTGGGTTCTCCGGTTTCCTCCCACCACCCAAAAACATGCCAGTAGGTGAACTGGCTACATTCATTTGCTCCTAGGTATGAATGAGTGTGTGAATGTGTGTGTATGGAGTCCTGCAAAGGGCAGGAGGGCAGAGGTAGCTCAGGAGGTTAAGATGCTGCACTACTGATCGGAAGGTCAGGAGTTCAAATCCAAGCACCTCCAAGCTGCCACTGCTGCGCCCTTGAGCAAGGCCCTTAACCCTCAACTGCTCAGTTGTATAAATGAGATAAATCTAAGTCGCTCTGGATAAGAGCGTCTGCCAAATGACAGTAATGTAATGTAATGCAAAGGACGGACATTTCATCCTGAGTGCCTCGAGCTCAGTGTTCTCAGGATAGGCTCTGGATCCACCATGACCTTGACCAGGATCAAGCAGTTACTGAAGAATGAATGAATGATGTGTTTTAATGAATAGATTACACTGTTCTGGGCTCATCCTATTCTATCCTTTCATAGAAGAAAAACTGAAATTAAAGTTTAACTTTGGTGAACTTTGATATGCAAATGTTAATCATCAACTAGGCGCATCGATGCTTTGTCTGCACTGACCTCTGATGAGGTGCTCCATTATATTGCAAAATTTAAGAAAACCCTCATTTTAAGGTGCTGTGTGCAGACATGAGATTTTTTTTTTTTTGTGGTTTTGTATGATTTATCTTTGGCCCCTCCTGTGTAGAAATAGGTGCAGGGCTAGTAGTACACTTTTCCTCATTAATACCACAATATTGCTGCATTTAAATGAAGGGCATGACTTGGCCTATTTCACAAAAACAGTTCTTGTTTGACTGCAGCTTTAAAAAAAAAAAAAAAGCTTGAAATAGTTTAAATAGTATTTACTTCAGATGAAAGTGTTTTCCCACAAACACGAACTAAAATTAAAGTCTTTCATTTAGACAGTAGGAGAAACAGCCAACATGAGCGAAACATCTTATTTAGGATCTTTAAGAAAAGACTCCTGGGTGGCTCCTTCCTTTGATGCTTTTCAGTAACGTGTGATACCTCAGAGTAACTTTTTATTTCTATTTGGTGTAAAATGCTATTGTTTGATTTGTGACAATACTACATACAATACTAGGGAGCAGCTGATCAACAAGCTGATCTCAAATCGTGTATTTATTAAATATTATAAGCTGTGCAGTATGTACATAAAGTACACTTGTTGATCAGCTGCTCCCTTCCCTCACCTTCATCAGTCCTGGATATTCATTGGACGGGAGGCCGTAGATATCGTGCTCTGCCTCCTTTGGCTGCATCTGGATGAAGCAGGGAAAGCGATTATTGATGCTGTAGGAGCCTGGAACCTTCTCCTTCCAGTAGCACACATTAATCCTTACCACCTGCCGAGACATACAGAGAAAGAGCTGTTGTTGCTGTCGTGTTTGATCCAAGACCAATTACCAGGAGTACTGTTCTATTACTGCAGCCTCAGGAATAAGATTTTAATTAAATGAATGTACAGTCATATAAATCACATACTGAGAAAAGTGATAAGTACTTAGAAGTTCACGCTTTAAAGGTCCACTATTTAGGATTCAACCACCTGAATGCCCCCTTCCCTCCAATTTCCAAGTGCATATAGCTGTCAGGTGCTCATAGTGTGCTTGCATTCACACACCCTTAATTTTTCCATAATAAATAATACGAATTGTGACCCGTGCTGGCATAATGAGTCAGAATGAGGAAATTTTCAAAAGTGAATTATTGTTATTTCCACATTGTCCATCTAAAGACCTTCACAATGAGGCATGGTTTGTTGAAATCGGACAAAAAATGTCCGCCTAGCAACTAGCCACTTTCGCTTACGTCTAATGGGGTTTGGAAACTCGCCTTCCATTGGTTCATAAAAACATCATCAGGAAGTCCATGTGTCTTTTCAGGAAGTAGAGGAACTACGCTTCACAACAATACCAAACATGGGTAGGGAGATTCCCCCGATTTATCGTGGAATATTATGACAAAGGACTAATTGATGAAGACGTACAAATGAACATAATGAACAAAGCCTTACAATAAAAGTAGCTTGAGATGTTTTTCTTGCTGTTTTATCACGGGGATCAATAAATGAGGGCTTTATGGACTCATTTTTGAGAAAATCTCATTTCATCCGAAACCATGTTTTCCCTCTTAGCTCATAATTAGCCTGTGTGCATTCTGACTCATTTTGCTAGCACGGTTTACAATTATCCTCCATTTTACAAAATTTAGGTTCTCAAATTTGTTAGCCAGCACCAGCAAACACTGATTCTTCTTATTTCTTCTAGAATCTTCTAGATTCACACTGCCACTTGTAAAAACTCTAGAGGTTTGTCCGTTCAGGGCTACCATAGTACATGGTAGATCCATAGCAGTGGACCCGCACCCTATGCAGATGTAAAAGACTCATACTAATCTTACAAAAACACAAAGATTTTCAATTACAAGTAATTATACACTAATGAAAACATACTTATGAATTCCATAAATAGATGATGGAACATATTCTCAATTTCTCCTAATTTATACATCCATGAAAATCCAGCATAGTGAACCTTTAATGATTTGTTTGTCCTGCTTTCTCATTCAGTGATTATAAAAGCTCACAACTAATCCAGACATCACACATAGTCCTAGTTACTAGGTCCATGCCTTACTCAATAATGCAATTCCAATTTAGAGACCAATTCCAAGCTTAAACAACACTGAAGGCCTCCCCATCATCTCTGTTTTGGTGTGTGACATATGGGGAGTTGTTTGAGTGTGAGACTTGCTGACTCATCGGTAGGACAGGGAAAGAGAAATACCCTGGCTTGTTTATTCTGAGCAGTGGCTGACTTTTCCGGCTGACCTGGGGTGACGCCAGTCACGCTCTGAAGGCTTGTGTGTAATTCCCAGCCCCTGACCTCGCTGCTGCACTATGCTGGAAATGATTTTCCTTCAGATAATGTATTGTGACCTGGAGCCTAGCATTCACTCCAGGACAGGATTGTTGCCGTATGAATTTTTAAAGGCTGATAAAGATGGAGATGGTGAGGGAATGTAAGATGCTGTCTGCCTGTGGTTCGGTGAGATGTTGCAGCAAGGCAGAGCTCTGGTTCTGTCAGTACCTTCAGTGGAAGCTGCAGTCCAGTTTGGGAGAGAAGCGTTTTGGCCCAGGGACCAGCTGTGATCACCAGATTCTTTGCTTGGTATGTGCCAGAGTTTGTCGTCACAGTGATTAAATCGCCAGGCTCGATATTAATCACTTTCTCTAAATCTTTTATCTCACCACCATTTGACTGGAACACCATCTGAAAAGAGGAATAAAAATACTCAAATGTAACATGCTAATAATAGCCAAACCTTGAAAGTGAAACCATGGTTACTGACACCCTTCTGAAGAATGAATACAAACTAATCAAGAAAACAATAGATATAATGATTCAGTAAGTAAATAATTTTTCTCTAAATAAAATCAAACCTTTCCTAAATATTAGATTTTTACATTTTTGTCCTAATGAATAATAATAATAATAATAATAATAATAATAATAATAATAATAATACATTGTGTAAGGTACAGGTAGTAGATATAAAAAATACACAAGCTGTTAAAAAAAGGTTAATTAAAACCTTTTGAATGGTCTACAACAGTTGGATTTTCAGTCAAATTTTCAGAAATGCATAGTTTAACTGATTCGTGCATGAAGTCAAGTTCACTTATTGGAGGCCAAATTACATATTAGACACCGATTACATAGAAAGCTGCTTTTTAAAAAAAATATCATTCATACATTTGGTGAAAAAGGTTTAACACACAAGAATAAGACCCATCACTCTCTGTAAAATATGAACACTGGATCTTTGATATTTTGGAGGTATTTTATGGCTGGTGTTCTGGGGGCTGCTGTGATGGATGGCATAAACTGATCACAAATTTTCAGCACTCAGCAACATAATGACCCAAATCTTGCACTGAAGTCAAGACAGACATAAATGCACAAACACAAAATCATTGTTTGTCAATGGCCACCTCAGTCTCTGGGTTTGAACTGGGTGAGATCTGAATTGAATGGCCATGTACAGTAGTTGCATTGAACATTGAACAGCAAAATAAGGCTGAGCTTAACACAGGAATGTAACATAATTGTGATTATTTTGCTCCAGTGCAAATATTTTTTTCTTGGTTCCCTCCTCGTCCCAACCCCATGCACACATATGCACAAACACAAACACACGCAAACACACAACCACCCCAGACAACTGCGAAGCAGACAGGTGCTATGTAACCATGGAGAGGCTCACCATGCAGCTCCCATCCTGCCAATCACCCTTTGATCAGCACCACCATGGACAGCAGCTACTGGTGCTGGTGCTGATCAGAGCCTGCCTTGGATTTAAGCCACCATGTTACTGTAAAGACTGAGTGAAATGATCGGTGTGTCAGGGGGCCCAACCACAATAGGAAAGCAGCAAAAAAATCACCTTCCTACATGGACCCCGATAGCCTCTGGGCTCTGTTACGCTTCACCGGCTGCACGGGCGATATTTACGCCAGTGGCTTGAAGTGTTCTGTATGAAGAATGGGGACCAGATCTCATGAGTGTTCTGCAGGATTGTTTGGCATTAAAGGAAGAGGCGCAGGGCTGTTGTTCTCTCCACGAGAGACTTTACTGTATATTATACCCATTGAAATGCTGATCCTTTTGAAACTCAAATTTTATTTTATACATACACACACACACATATATATTAAAAAAAAAATATATATATATATATATATATATATATATATATTTTTTTTTTCTAAATGTCTGGACATCAAAATTAGTTTTTCCTACTGACTCAGTAATGCAGAAATCGGAAAAATAAATACCTAGAATAGAATTTGTACTAAAAAAAATAGGGTGCCTAAGACTTTTGCACGGTACTGTGTAAA
>JAQLOM010000003.1:17239480-17251137 GCA_030068315.1 Chrysichthys thysi
CCTACTAGGTTAATACTTTATTTATATTATATAGGCTATAGCTAAATAATATTCTGTTTGGCTCTCTATTCAGAATTCATTCTGTTTCTTCTCATGTTTCTAATGTTTCAAATGCACAGAGATGAGGCAGTCCACAATTTATTTTCATGTTTGAGGCAGTCCGCAATTTATTTTCATGTTAAAGTAGGCGTAATTTTAATACATTAATTTATTTTGTAATACAACATACATTTGTCTGCACTGTGTTCCTAATGGTACAATAAATCCTTCATTAAGGAATATAACATTTTTTGAAATCAGTATTTGAACTAAATTTAGCTTATATTCTTATAGACCCTACTGAAACAGGGAAATTCAGGGGAATATCGCCGCTTACCAATTAATCATTAATCGATCGACAAGGTCAGCCAACTAATGATTAATGAATTTATCGATAATTTGCATCCCTAGCCTATACATCATGGTGACCTGTTCAGACAGAAATACCTCCATGTCCAGTGATTTTGCTGAATCATGTTAAATTAATTTCACCTAAAATTCATCCCTTTATGCTTCGGGTTGTGCCACAGGCATATTTTCTTGGTCATAATTTTAGCTTATTATTATATTTCATATACTCAGTACTTTTCTGAGGGTTTCTACATGCTTGAATTTGGTGTAGTATTTAAGAATTAAGAATTAAGCAATTTTTCCTTTGTTGAACTATTAAGAAAAGCACATTATATATTTTCTTCTAAGCATTCTGTGGCTCTTGGAACCGTCCAGACTCTCTGTCCTTCAGACTGTAGCTTTTGTGAGATGCTAGCAAAATGATTTTAGCATTCGTGTCCATACACAGCCATATTTGACCCTGATTCTCTTATTTTCCCCCACTTGTTTTTCTCCTACTCAGCTTAACTCCTCCATTCCTCCTTTTCTTGACCTCATCACCCATCTCTCTCCAGCATTCGCAGACGAGCCTCTGGAACAGGAGACAATTTAGGGCTGGTATTATTGGAGGTCTGTCCTCTGCTCTGGCCTTGCTGCTTTTAAGCCCCTAAAGTCCAGCTACCCCGCTCACACCCCTCTCACACGCCACTTCACCCTGCTGACCCCTCTCAGAGCACACCATTACTGCTGAGCGTGGGGTGAATTCTGGAGCAATTCACTGAACTTATGCTATAACCTGCACATTTACAGTCGAAGCCTTAATTCAGATTGTGCTGTTTGACCTTGGTTTCGATAAAGTGCATATTGGCGTGCTAAGTTCAGGTGCTGAGGGATAATGACTGAGACAAAGATGAAATTTTTATTTGTATGGCTGGAGTCTTTATGACACTTCAGTCTCCTAGAGCAGTAGACTTGCTCTTCTTTGTTGTCTTTCAGACACACCAATAATATGAACAGTTTAATTTCAAAACACAACATATAAATGTTTAGAAGTTTTGGCACCTTATTATTTTAATTATTTTTCTTTTTCTTTTTGCATAAGTTGATATTACATTATTTTAGCACAGATATGCTGAACCTACATTTATTGAAATATATTTGAACACATATTTGTGAAGACAGTTTTTTTTTATTCAAAATATGATATATCCATCAGTAACAATGAACATAATCCCATTCAAAGGTATCTAGTGGAAATTTACCAATGAATGTACATGCCAAAATTGTGAAATAATATAAAATTGAATACTGGAACAATAACATTATGTACATTAATTACAGAATATTGAACAATATCAGTGCTTAAATGTACATTTAGTACAATGCATATTTGTCTGATAATGCTATATGATGTGTAATGAGACAATGATTAATAGCAATAAATAATACATTATGTCATGAATTTAAATAATGCATTTGGACATAAAATTGAATTATGAATTTAGCTTAAAACATCTTGCATCAAAATTACATGAACAATTAAAAAAAAAGAGAATAATTTAAATAGCTGCCTGGATCAAATAGATTAAAATGTTTTAATTTAATGTTTATTATTATTTTTATTATTATAATTTTTAATACATTGTATATTAAATTATTCATGTTAATACATTAATTTAAATGTTTGGACTGTATTAGGCTAAAGCTTTCAGTCATAGCGCTTTAATTCCCACTACACCAGCATCAATTTTTTAAACCCCTTGATGTTTAACCGGCCACATTAACAACAACAGCTTTGCACCTGCTGTGACAGCAGCAACAACAACAAGAACATTGTCTTCTTTCAATCTTCAGCAGTTTTGATGAGCTTGTGCCCAGTGTTGTCTCAGATTTCTGTTCTTGGAGTGGAGCCTGATGTGGTTTTATGCTGTTGTAGCTCACCCACCTCAATGTTCAACATGTGTGCTCTGAGATGCTTTTCTTCTCACTGTGGTTGTAAAGAGTGGTTATTTAAATTACAAGTTACTGTAACTGCCTTCCTGTGAGCTGTAATCTGATCATTCTTCTATAACCTCTGCAGTCAATGACGTATTTATGCCCACTGAGCTGCTGCTCACTCAGTCCCACACCAACAACCATGTCCCAGTCCCAGTCGCTAAGATCACAGTTGTTCCCGCATTCTGATGTGTAATGTGAACATTAACTACATTTCTTGACCTGTATCTCCATGGTTTTCTGCATTGTGCTGCTGCAAAATAATTGGCTGAATGGATAACTGCATGAATGGGCAGGGTTACAGGTGTTCCTAATAAAGTGGACAGTTACGTTATGAGCTTTCAGGTCAGCTGATAAACATATAAAATGAGAATCTGGAACATGATTCAAAAACAAACTCTTGCTATACTGTTTCTTATATCTGCTATCAAATATTTGTCAGTGGAAAAGCATAATAGAATGAATCTTTCTGCCTGACAGCTCTGAATAGCGTTTTTCACATTTGGCAGAGAACAACTGATAAGCTCATTCTGCATTTTTTCTCTGTTCTCACTTTTATATATGTTACTGGATGAACAGAATGTCGGTAGCTGTGAGATTCGTTTTCTGTGTCCAGTTATCTACACCACATTCCTTTCCATGTGTATATAATAACTCATGCTATTCCTTGCAGAGTTTTTAACAGTTTATTTCTCCTGATGAAAGCAGTATGCTGTAGGTATGGTGTGATAGATGGCACATGGTCTCTGTCAGTGGCCCATACTGAAGGATAATGCCCCTGCACAGTCAGTGTCTATGCTAATGAATGGCTATAGAAGACAGGGTTGGGGCCATTCATGAATTTAATTGAGAATGCATGGCAAATTCTTAATTCACTTCCTGGAATTGGAATCAGAATAAAAATTGCATGCAACTGAAGGGAAAAAGAATTTGAATTGAATTGGAAGGTCAGGAAACAGAATCGAATTTAAATTAATTCCATGATTGCAGTGGACTGGACAGCGTCCCCCGTGACCCTGAATAGGATAAAGTGGCATGGAAATGGATGGATGGATGAATTCTATGAGATTCCACTTTCTGAGATAATTTGACTTGATTTGCTAAATAATCCCAAATAACTGCTCAGAAACAGCAATCAATCGGACACGGAATTGAATTCCGTTTAATTAATTGTTTGAATTGAATTGAATTCATTTCTGAATTGACCCCAAACATGCCAGAAGGGAAAGATTCCAACTATCTATCTAAGAAAAAGAGACAAATTAGCAATATCAGTAATTGGCCATCAGTAGTTGTCCTTCTAAAAAAAAAAGTACTCTGTGGTTCAATACTGTTAATGTATTCTCCAAAGTGCATAGGAAAGCTGCTAACATAAAGTATTTTTCATATTTTATTTCTTTTTTATGCCTTCAGAAAATAAAGCTGAGAAAACAATGCCTTGCTGTGTTTATTCTGCTTCCCTGACACTATCTATATTAATGGCATCCAACTGAATTAAAGAAGAAATACCGTGAGGAAACACCGAGGTCTAGTTTAGTTTTTTTATGACTTAATCAGGCATCATCTTGGGTATTCTGCTGTTTAATAGATCTTGGTTCTCTCTTTCCAGACGGCAATCCCACTGGAAAGGAATAAAGCATTACCAAGGCTGCGCAAATAATAGGTTCTGTTTAACTGTATTTTTGTACTGATGTATGTTATAGTGCCTTTGAGAGCTGGATCACAAAACTCTTAGTTCACTATGATGAGATTGTAGTGCTGCTTCTTGTAATAGCACTGCTTCAATTTCAGAACGAGTGTCAGCATTTGACCTTTAAGTTGGATTCAAGCAGCTGTAAATTCCCTCTGAATGAGAAAAGTGGAGCTTGAGGCTGATGAACATGGGGAAACCTGGGGCCAACGAAACTTCTTGGAACTGTTCATTTAAACAGAGCTGAGATTGCACCATGCTGTGATTAAATTCTGTTCATTAACAGATAGGCAGAGGTTACATACTGAAGAATTCCTCATCATCTTTATACTGATCAGAGTTGTGATGGACCCATATGAGTCGTTACTAGGTGGAAACAAACCCTGGATGAGATGCCAGTACATTGTACGGTACCACACACACTCTTCTCTTCTAATTCACACCTAGGGATAATTTAGAGAAGCTAGTCCACCTACATGCATGTTTTTGGGTAGCGGAAGGAAACCAGAGAACCTGAAGGAAACCCATGACATGGGGAGAACATGCTCAATGGGGAGAACATACTCAATAACTCCACACTGACAGTAACCCGAGCTCAGGATTGACCCGAGACACTGAGGCCCTGAGGTGGCACCATGACCTGCGGCGCCTTCATGCTGCTCCATGCTGAATTGTAGATCACATAGTCCTTAGTGAAGATGGACAGTTAATATTACTTTGCAAAAATACAATTAGAACTAGGGATGTGTACAGTTACAGTAATACCTGATTAGCCATTTTGAAGCACTTCATGGGTATTTCTTATGCCCAACAATTTTATTTGTACAGCACTTTTATTAATGGACACTGTCACAAAGCAGGCTCACAGAAATATGTAACTTCTGGTTATAAATTTTAAACATATGAATTTATAAATGTTTGCCTAATGAGCAAGCCAGTGATGATAGGGGCAAAGAAAAATAACTTGAGACAATATGAGAAAGAAATCTTGCCAGGAACCAGACTCATAAGGGAACCCAACCTCATCTGAGCGACAGTAGATAGTGTGATTACAAATAACTATGTGTACTGTGGTCAAAAAATACAATTGTGTAGCCAAGAAATTCACTATAGTTTGAATTTGAAGTCTATTTTGTTGAAGTTATCAACTGATTCTCTGATGGAGACTTGAGTGCAGAACTGTTTGTGGCAACTCCTAAAGTCATCATGGCAATTGTAGGCCTAAGCTATTGTAGCAAAATCACTTGCATCAACAACCGTCCAAAGCCATGTACACAGTTTCTAAGTGTATCTTTTGTCTGTTCAGTTGGGGCCATCCTCGGCAGGAGCGAGTGGTTTCCAAGAGATGAGAATTCCATCACATTCCTCAATTCCAACTGGTATCTCGGAGGAACGATAGAGAGAGACAGACAGACAGAGAGTGTGAGAGAGAGAAAGATTGTTAGGTATGCTCATTGCCATGTAATGCTTAAGAACAGTGTATATTTTGTGCTGAGTGCAAGCAGGGATTCTGACATAACCAGCTGTGACAGCATAAGTAAAAGGGAGAGCCAGAAGATACACGAGCACACCCTGGGTCATAAAGCAGTCGGCCTTCCACTTCACCGTCCACAAGAAAACATATATGAAAAAGAAAAGCCACACCTTCTAATATTTTAATGCAGAGAGTGTCAGTGTTGTTTTTTGCAAACTAGATATGCACATCCGGATTTTTGCCCTCTAGCTCTTAACCAAATATCTGTTTATTAGCTTGGAACATTCGAATATTAAACTGTGACAGATGGCACATTCCCCAACACCTTAAATGTATCAAAATGTACACATTTTTGTATGATAATGCACTAAAATGTATAATGTGTTCCAAAAATTGCCCACTCTGGCTAATCTTCAAACTACAGTTTGTTTCTCTTTCATCCCAAAGTGTAGAGCTTTGCTTTTGTATAGATGTTTTCAGTAAAGGATTATTCCGGAGACACTCACTGTATGCCTTTGCACGTACGGTATTTGTGCGCTGAGTGAAAACCCTACGGTGTTTAGCGTAAGTGCTGAAGATGCAGTGTAGTTCTTTTGTTGACGTAAAGCAGCAGGAGCCTCGGTATGCTGTAAAAAGTGCTGAGACAGAATTTTGAATATGAAACAATGGTTAATATATCACCTGCCACTAGCCTATAAATACTTGTCCCTGGAGCACTCCATATGCAAAGCAGTGTGCAGGTATTTTGTCAAAGCCAGTGTGGAAATGTCTACAAATTGGACATGGAGGAGACCTGGGAGTCAGCACGGTGCTGACACAGTGTGGAATTCATCACACTTCATACGAAAGTCTGTCGAAGGTACTGCAATATTTTTTGGCTCTGCTTTTTTTGGAACTGCTGTCCAGGTGTGAAACCAAAAATACAGATGTTGGCATAGAAGTATCCAACTGACTAACAAGTCGATGTGTACAGTACATGTGCATCACTGTAGGCCTGTCCTGATCGATCCTTTTAATGTGGTTTACACCATCTATTAGTGCTTGTGCTCTGCGGCTCTATACCACAGGTGGGTGATAGTGACAACACACGGTAAGGGTTGCAGAAACCAGGATTTCCACAAAGTAGTTAACCAATTCCTTTTCTATAGTCAGAGCAAAAACCAATTCAGAACGTTGCTATTCTTAGCCTGTTTATTGCTCTTTATTTGTGTAGCAAAGAACATAGCACTTTAATTGCCTTTCAGCTTCAGTGCTTTTTTTAGGCAACAGTGTTAACAACAAAAGGAAAATAAATCCGTGCAATAAACGTCCAAAATAAATAAATCATTATTACTCTACTTAAGAATGTACCAATTCTTGAAGTGCACTTGTGTATTTGGATGGATTGGCAGATTATCTAAAAGTGCCGATTGTGAATTTGAGAGCTTGTGGCATGGAAATCCCAATACTATACACAGACATCTCAAAAGAAAATAGACACCCCTCTTTACGTTTTATCTGTGCAGACACCACCTGGTGCTTCAGACTTGTTAAGATATTATTATTATTCATTTCAGATTACAGTAAATGAACTGTTTATAGAAACTAGCCATGCCACGAACACCAGAAACAAAAGAGTTGTCTGATTTTCAAAGACGCTGTATTGTGCGTCAGTCTGAGGGTGGACTTAGCCAGCGTATGATTGCACAAAACCTTGGGATTCCCCTTGTCACAGTCAACAGAGTGATTGTACAATTCAAAAGCAAAGGAATGGAATCAACAGCATCCCGCTCGGGTCGACCTGGGCCCTCTGACAGGTGCCTTTCGGACCGTCAGGAGAATTGCTGAAAAGCATCCGAAAAACGAGTCTGGACCTACCTTCGTGAGGTGGCAGGTGCTGTTAATCTGACTCCAAACTAGCTCAGCGGGGTTTGATAGCGATGTGGCTCCATATGTGCTCTTGCTTACAGCACAACAGAATTCACAACAGAATTCACTATGCCACAGTACAATGATTTTATCAGAATTATATTTATCGTTAAAGGACAACACGTATAACTGCAAGAGAAATTCCTTTAGGAGCATGGGAGTGGGATTAAAAAGCAGTCTCACCCCTCACACCCCTTTACTTCATGCAAAGTGATATCAAAGTATTACCAGTCCATTAAATCTAAATAAAGTAAAATAAAAATGGTTTCCCAGTATAGGGTCATGCAGTTGATTATAATTAGCTTCATCTACTATGAAATGTGCTCAGATTAACAAAGTGCATTTAGCCGCTGTCGTCATCGGCTCCTTATTACTTCCTGCCTCACTTTTTTCTACCACCTGACTAGGCGACATCCCCAATAGTCATTGCAACCCCTATAGAACACAGTACATGCAGGTATATGGTGTCACATATTGTTATATCATCAGTTGCGTATAGTAAAACTAATATTTCCCCTCTACAGCATTTGGTCCCTTTCCTTTTATTTGATGAAAGACGTTCTTTCATGCAACGGCTGCATCTAAGTGTGTACAAAAGGCCAAGTTATCTTTGTATTTCATGCTACATTTATTGTCATCTGGCAGACAGCCCAATTAACCCTCAGCGCAGTGGTGAAGGGAGGACAGAGCGGAATAATGGCTGTTTTTACACACAAGCATCCAAACAGCAATTAGCCTGCATTTCACGCCACATTAGCCCTATGTTTTTGCCAAGGTGGAGCACTCCGGGGGTGTGTGGCCCACCCAAATCGAGGGACAAACAGCGCCATCAATTTCACATTACAGTGTCATTTGTCCAGAAATGCAGCCTGTCTCCTCTCTTCCTTTCCCTTTTCATGTGTGACCCTTCCTCAGGTATAAAAAATCAGAAGGTGTCTGTATTGAAACAAGATCTTTCTTTCTGTTTAGTGCCTTTATTAGGAGTTATTTTATATTTCAATTTCGTCCATTGGGGTCATTTTGTGCATTAAGCCATTTTGTCCATTTTGAGCATTAAGCATAATTGAGAGAACAGTACATTTACTTAACTTCACAGAGGGGATAAAAGCCCTTTTTCAGTATTACTTTACAAGCATGCTTGTAAAACCACCAGCACATTATCTTAAATTTGAGGCATTTGAGGCTTGAGGCTGAGTAGGTTGTCGTTGGAGTGCTCAGTGTCAGAGGCTGAGGTTGCACTGGCTCAATGACTTTCGAGGTGAAGTCGGGCTATTGATCTCTGCCTGAAGATACGACTTCAGGCTGGAGGGATTTAGCTGGCCATTAAAAATATAGACTGGGGTTAGCTCTCATCCTTAATATACATTTATGCAATAATGCAGTTTTTGCCCATACCCGTCACATTCCTCACAGTTTGTATTCAATGGTCGTGTAAACACACAGTAACCAGATATCCAGGTACCCTATAAAAACTTCAACAGAATCAGTGGGTCACAATCCTGAATTCTACAGGGGGGAAAACGTATAAGAAAATATGCTATATGGGTTATCTAATAAAAGTATCAGGCTTTCAGAACAAGTTGGCTACCTAGTTAAACAAACAGCACTGATTTTTTTATCCATGGAAGAAAGAAAACATGGAGAATTAACCAGCCTGCACTCCATTGCCACTTAAAGTAATTGCTTTTTGTGATTATTTTAGAGTAACATTAACAATGCTGTATGTTTTTCGGTGTTATTCCAATATAATTGGGGCAGTGTTACAGTAGTTTCTAGGTGTCATGATAAATTATAATATCCCCACACTGTAAATTCACTAGATGGCCAAATGTTTGTGGACACTTGCTGTTATAATAACTTCCATTGTTCTGGGAAGGCATTCCACTAGATTTTGGATTATGGCTATGGGGAAATGCCCATTTACCCACAAGAGTGCTGATGCTGGGTGACAAGGTCTGGGGCTTAGTCGGCGGTCCATTTCATCCCAAAAGTGTTCAGTTGGGTTGAGGTCAGGACACTTGAGTTCTTCCACGCAAACCTAGGCAAGCCATGTCTTCATAGACCTCGCTCTGCGCACAAGGGCATTGTTATTTTGGAAAAGGTTTGGGACCCTTAGCGTCAGTGAAGGGAATTTGTAATTCTATAGCATACACAGGCAATATATACAAATGTATGGCAACTTTGTGATTTGGGGAAGAATCACATAGTGGCCCTGAATTTTGTCTGTATATGTATCTTCCCAGAATACCAGATAGGCTGCGGTAAAAACATGTAATACTAGTTGAAACAGGGTATTTTATTGTACAAAATTTCATACACTCTCTACAGTGTGCCATTTTTAGACATTGGTTTCTGTGTTGATTGAAAACAACATGGACATATAGATATTAATTAAGACTAGGAGTGCTCAGAATTACTACTTGCTCACACTCGTGAGGTCTTATAATATCCACCACTGAGCAGGGAAACACTTATGGGAGTCCTGTAATTTATGCGTTGGTGAGGGAGAATCGATGAGCTTGGATACAGACGACAGCTGACAGATCCATGGCATTCCCAAAGGTGTGGAGCGAGATTGTCACGTTAGAAAACAGCCAATGCCTTCATGCTCTAAAGGACCCAAAGTGAGTCATTTCACCCCGCCAGTACTCTTGGCCCATCAATATCCTGCCAAGTACTGCAGCATTTGGCAACGACTTCCCAGCTAACCCTACTGAGAAACAGTTAATAGTACTTAAATGTAGCCTTGATAAAACCTTTAGGCCTTATTTGAAAATTGGCCTCCATAAACAGCCTCATGTATTGTGGGGTGGCGAAGCATTGTGAATAAATAAACAGGATTTGCTGGAATCAATGCTGTTACATACATGGTTATACTAATGGGGTTATACTAATTGGGTTATACTAATTGGGTTATACTAATTGGGTTATACTAATTGGCGAATTGAAAGGCGACTGAATCTATAACGAACACAGTTTGTGTTTTTGAAAGGAAAGAATGTTTGTGTAGATGTTATGTACAGGAAAGTAAGGCATCTGGGACAGAGAGGCTTACTGATGTAAGAGATAAATGTGAATGCTTATGCTCTCTGAAGAGGTCCTTGTCATCTCTTTTAAGATATTTTCTTATAATATTATCTTTGTGTATATCTATCTATCTATCTATCTATCTATCTATCTATCTATCTATCTATCTATCTATCTAAAGAGCAGTAAACATAAACTAAACAATATCAATATCTGGTGTGATTAAAAAAATTATAATAGTCACAGGTAAAATGTGTGCAGTTTTGCAAGGAAATGAAATGGTAAGTTTTATTGAGCAACTTGAAAAATTTGCCGCAGTTCTTCTGGAGACATTTACTGTTGCACTTTGGTCTTTTTTTGCATACTAAACCCAGGAGCCTTCATTATGTTTTTGTCTGAAAAATGGTCTCTTACATAATATGCTGTTTCTTTACTTGCATGCAATAATTTTTCTGTAACATTAATGCTTTGGTTGGAAAAGCAATGCTCGAAACTATATAATGTTTTTGTACTGACACAATAATGCAGAAATCATAAAATCAACACTGATAACACAATGTGGACTGAGAAAATAGGACGCCTAAGACTTTTGCACAGTTCAGTGTATATGTATAATGGTACAATACTAAAGATTGGCACACACACATAGAATCTTTTACTGTTCCTCTCTGCTCAACGTCTCTAGCTCTGAAAGGTTGAATATTGCTGTACGGCTTTATTATTACCACGAAAGTTGTTCACATGCCCAAAAAGATCCATTTTTTAATGCAAGAGTGCAGTTTGATGATGGAGTGAAGAGAGGTTCAGATAGTAGAGAAGCATAGCCCAGGGCAATGTGGCAGGCTAAATGGAGCTCATCTGTTTGCATCATGAGGCTGGCTTGGTTCTTCAGTGTTAGATTTGTTGTCAGCGTGGAGAGAAGTAAAGCGCGTTGGATGCATGACCATTTGTGATGACACAATCCAAGACAGTGCTGCTGAAGCCTGGCATGGGAAGGCACTTCTAAAGGAAATAGGGATGCAAACAATTAATCGAATTAATTGATTAATTGTCGATAAGAAGTTGGTCAAATAAATGAAATTAATTGTCAGTTAATGGGCTATATGTACATAGGGGTGCTGACGTAGTTCCGATAAAATTTCAGCCAGCTCAGTCATTTCCGGTCCCCTTTTGTTTACTGCGTTTAGCTTGTAT
>JAQLOM010000003.1:17263397-17274162 GCA_030068315.1 Chrysichthys thysi
TCAGCTGGGATTGGCGCCAGCTTCCCCCCGCGACCCTGAACAGGATTAAGCGGAAGAAGGCGAATAATAATAATAATAATAATAATAATAAAGATTATGAGTGACAGCTGTGAAAAAACAAAACAGACAATACGATGACTTTGATTATATGGTAACCATGAAATACCAGGGCTTGATCTGGGATTGGGGTGGCACAATGTGGCAGTGTTGTGAGGCCTTTCGGCATAGAGTTTGCGTGTTCTCCTCCTGCTTGTGTAGGTTTCTTCCAGGTATTTTGGTTTCCTCCCACAGTCCAGAGACATGAAGGTTAGGTCGACTGGCTCTATTATAAATTGCCCATAAGTCTGAGTGTGAGTGTGAACGGTCTTCCGTTTTATGTTAGCCTTGTGATAGGTTGGCGACCTGTCCAGGGTGAACCCAGCCTCTCATTTGAAGCCTCACGCTGAATGGGACACCAGTATCCAGTCCATCTAACATCTTGTTTTAGGGAGGAAACCAAAGAACCCAGAGGAAACCCACAGAAATATAGACAATAAACCAGATGATGAGGGTTTTTCAGGAAGGTGGCTTGATGCTGCTCAACCACCACTTTATTCCAAATGTTAAGGTCTGAGTAAATTGGTTATTTGTCAAATAAATCACCAAGGTTAAACTTACAAGGACTATAAATAAGGGCTTCTAATACATAAAAGGTTGATTTCCCAAATGTATTGACACTCATCTGTGTCCTTGTCTCTGCTGTTTGGAACAAGATGAATAATATTGCAGAAATAGTGCAGCATCATTCCCTGTGGCTGTTTAAAGCTCTGTGTATAAAACACTATATTTTGTCTTCTGAACTGTTGAGGATTTGACTTCAGAAAGTAATCCAGACCCATGCATTTGTCAGTAAATCGAAGCACAAAGTCAAACTAATCTGAAGCAAATCAGACTGTGTCATGGTCGGCTTGGGGCAGTTTATTCCTTTATTTACAGCAGGTTTCTCTTTGATCCTATAATCCTGCACAGTGGTACCTGCTGCATGCAGCTCAGACGCTTTTATTTGTATCCATTCTGACATCTGCTAGGCTACAATAATCTTCTTCCCTTGGGGTAAGCAGGTCAGTGATGGTCTTTAGAGACTGGTGAGACATCTCAAGCCGCCCTTCAGCCCATGTCACTTAATTAACTTAATCAACACAAAATGACCTTGTTGTACTGATCTGGCTTTGAAGAATCAGGAGAAATTTGAAGGATCTCCAGCGTTCCAGGAAAGCTTAGAGAGTCATGGGGAAAAAGAAAGTACAACATCTTGCAATTCTGAGTTGGCGTACAAAGTAATTGTGAGGCCTAATGTGAACAAATAACCTCAGGTGACAACAAAAAACACATCAGATTTCAATAAGTAGTCTTTTTTTCCCCAAAAAGTAAAGCAATATTTAGAAACCAGGTTGGAAATAATAAGTACACCATATAATTCAGTAACACATAGAACCAACTATCAACATGTTTGGGTGTCGAGTTGCACATGCATTTTGTAATAGCAATCTATTTTAATAAAAAAAAAAAAAGAAGAAGTGAAGGCTCTGAATTATACATGTTATTACATATTGGATGTAGCGCCATAGACAGAAGCATTATCCCTAAATTTTCTGATAACATGCATTGGTATTAGGGCTGTCAAGTGATTAAAAAAGTATCTAATTACTTGCAATTAATGTTGTGTGATTAATCAATCTAAATGAATCCCATATATCAGCTTTTGCTGTGAATCTATTTAAGAATACCGTAATTTCCGGACTATAAGCCGCTACCTTTTTCCCACGCTTTAAACCCTGCGGTTTATACACCAATGCGGCTTATCTATAGATTTTTATTCGCTAACTGCCATCAGGGGGCGCTGAAACCTGAAAGACGCAACAGATCAATGCACAGAAGAAGACATTACCGGTCGTTTTTGGCACTTGACGCAAGAAGCATGACACGCACATTAAGGTATGTAAATAAACATTTATAAAAACTTTCTTGTGTAAATATCTCATTTCACAACGTATATATCCGCGGCTTATAGTCTGGTGCGGCTAATATGTGTAAAAATATTTTTTCCTTTTAAAATTTAGTGGGTGCGGCGTATATTCCGATGTGCTCTGTAGTCCGGAAATTACGGTATTTCAATTATTATTATAGACTTAATAGTTAGCCTGTCACAAGTAGACGTGCTCGGTTTGCATCTGAATGACCGGTTGAGCGTGGTTTGACAAGGCTGGCTACTAGCGCTAGCATCCGGGTAAGCTCTTATAAGCTTATTGTTGAGATGGTATTTCTACAGAACCCATAAAAGGACATTCTGTACAGTGTCTTGTGCGCGCCAGAAACTTTCTCAAACGCACGAGAAAGTGAAAGTTTCTGGTGCGCAGGAGAAAGCTTCATTTGCACCCGAGAATGTTTCTGGTGCACACGAGAAACTGTACAGAATTGTTTTTGCTTGCCCATGTCCCTTTAGGAGCTCTGTACCTATCAACAGATCCATCTGGGCAATTTTTGAACGTAATTGTTCCATTAACTGGACCAAACAGTGTGCTCTCTTTTGCCTCTATTTTACGAAGCCGTTGTGGACAGAATGGCACTGGATCAGAGGACGCCAAGGAATGAGTTGAATAAAGATTTTTTTTAAAGTGTTATTTCTTCTGTGATTAATGTATCGAAATTAACATATTATTTTGACAGTCCTAATTAGTATATAAGTAAAATATCCTAAAAGTCCTAAAACGAGCACATACTGTTAAAAAGTGCTTCAAATACAGCAGGGCAGCCAGCCTGTGATTACTGATGATGTTGTTGTTGTTGTTGTTGTTGTTTCTTTCTACTGGCTGTTCATGCTTTATGGTCAATAAGACAATAATTTCTTGTAACTGCTCTGATAGAGCTGCCACATTTTTGTTTATAGCTGTTGCTTTCAGATGCCAGGAAAAATATTTCCCATCCATTTAAGATACACACGCCTCCCTCGCCGCTTGTCATAGCCTCTCTCTCCGGCTCAGGCAAAAGGCACTCCTTATTTGTTGTGTGGCAAAGAGCACTCTGAGAAACAGTGGTGCTTCATCTCCAATGTAAAAATAATCTCTTTTGCAGTTTTCTTGCTGAATTGTGTTTCTTGCACAATTTTATCTCAACATCCATTTAACATGCAATCTCTTGTCATAATTAAGCCCTGGGAGACTGCCTCTTTCATCTCACCATTTGAGACGGCCTTGTGTTCCACAGGGATCTGATGGTGAAGGTAATGACAAAGATGAAGCACTCACTTATGCTTCACGTAAATGTTTCTATTACCTATTTAGGGACTTCAGCAAAGTGCTCATGGGGTGGGGGAATGATCCGGAGGGAACTGGGAGGATGACACATTGGAGGAGAAGTTCTTCCCACATTTCCGCCCTTCTTGGCCTTAGCCCGGGTTTTGGAGTGCCCTCGACAAGGTACTGGCCCGTCAAAACAGAGCAACAAGGGCTAGGGGTTGAAATGTTTACCTAGGAAATGGGACACCACTCGGTATGTCATCAGTAGCCAACGATAGCACATAGATAATACACCAGTGATGAGGCATTCCCATTCCGGACAGAGGTTTTCCACAGATGTGGTGTTACCGTGGTTACAGCTCATCATTTTATGTAAATGAAATTTGCAGGACAGAACAAGATAGATCGATTGACAGGAACCAGGAATCATTTTTACACGCTGGCTATTTCAGTGTAGTCCTGCCCATAGAAATTTCTGCCCTGCACTGATATCAGATTAGAAATTTTCTGCTGGAACATTTTTCAAGCTTCATACAAGGGACATGGAAATGAATAACCGTGCCGTCACTCACAAATTGTCGTTTACATGAAGTTCAGGTGATATCATGAATAGCAGTTTTTCTGTAATGCTTGTTATAACAGTCCAGTTACATATTTCTTTGCATGTACATTAAACAAAGATATTCAAACTAATTGTTTTGCATGCTTATTTGTGAAGATCTGGGTATTTTAGGGCCTTCTTGCCCTGCAGCGGTATCCAAGTTCCATGTTATACTGCGTCAGTTTATGAAGCATTCTGGGAATTTTCTTCTACCACATTGTATCTGAAAATGCTCCATTTGGAGACCTAGGTGACCACCACCCCGTAATCTCCAAAAGAAATGAGACCCATATCCTACGCAAAAGCATATAAAACAAAGGGGTGGGACCAAGCGGTAAAGGTATGGTACGACACATCACTTCACATTATTATCATATGGTCAGGGCTGCAGTGGATCCAGATCCAGTCCTGGATATCTTGGGCCAAAGATGGGGATACACCCAGAATGGGACAACAGTTCATCACAGGCGCTATGTAAACATGTGTACACTCACTTTTGAATAATGGATAAAGAAATTTAGTTTGGAGAATTCCCTTACTGCTATGTGTTAGGAGTGTGAGGACACTGAAGAACACAGAAGAAACCTGTTTGGACAGGTTCAGGGAGAACATGTGACAGTAACCCAAGTCTGAACCAAGATTGAACTGGTGTTGTGACACTACCCGCTGCACCACCGTGCAACATTAGGTATCCCTAATAAACCTGTGTATGTTTCACATACATGAAGTTGTTGTAACAATATGATCCCGTGTCAAAGAAAATCTTGATCTATGTCATAAACATTAAAGTGTGTTGACCAAATTGAGTGCTGAGCAAATTATTTATTAGTTATCCAATAAATGCAGTCAAAAAAAAAAGAATGTCAGAAATGAAGCAAATCATTTTTGATTACTGAATTTTAATAGCGTTCCCTCCAAGTCTGTAATGACTTACTGTGTTGATGTAAAGGCTCTGTGGATTAGAACGGAGTTGGAACAGCCGAGTCGGTACATGTTAATTAATTTTGCTCCTTGCAACAGCTGCTTGCCTCTAGACCCACACAGCTGCGTCTAATCCTTTACTGAGTTCAGGGTTAATATGAAAGATAATTGCTTCAAGGCAAGGAGGAGGAACCTATTTATTTGAAAGAAGATATTAAATCATCGAAGGCAAAAAAAAAGCAAAGGCCGGGAAATCCTTTGTTGGATAAGCTTACAGTAATCTTAGAGGAAACAAATTGAGGAAGATTATCTTGAGGACCTGTATTACTGGTTGTATATACATTGCACAGTAATATTTGGCATATAGTTGCGTCGGTTATACATTTGAAATCCCACATCAAATATAGGGCATCTAGAACATTAGGAATGTAAAACCTGGATTTCTGGTTTGAACATAAATGCATAAGCCCAGAACCTGAATTTTCAGCCTTTGAATGGCTGTTCATATTTATTTTGGACATAATTATTTGCAGTCAATATGCCTTAAAGGAGAAATAATATAGATCTGGGTGAAATGGTGGTGAGTGTAAGAAGCCTAAGCGTATAACAGGTGAAATAACAAAATAATCGCAAAACATGAGAACCGCCACCATATCCTTCCGCCACCGTCCTCCCACGCCAGCGAAAAAGGGAATGTATATTAAAATCATCTGTTTCTTTAATTTGGTTTATTTTTCTATAATAAAGGTGATTTAAATTTTATTCTATGTTTTTTAGTGCCACACATAAACCCATAATAGGCTTTAAAAACATGTTTTGAGGGCTGAAACACATTCATTGTATTTACATTCATTTCAATAGGAAACACTGATTCGGGTCACGAACAAATCAGGTCACGAACAGAGGCTCGGGAACGAATTAAGTTCACGAGCTGAGGGTCCACTGTATTAGTGTTATTAGTAATATTGAGTCCTTGGGTATCTAAACTACAGTAGTATTCACCTTGCTCATGGTGTAGCCTAAAGCTACCAGTACCCTAGCATCGTTCAAATACTTGTGAACTTATTAGAATCTGTAGTAAAATGAAATAGACCACACGGTGTGGATTAATATTGCTCTGTTATTTCCCATTCTTTCTTCATTTTTCCTTAGGTCACTGGATAGGCTTGAGATCTCGGGGTGAATAATTCCCGTTCTTATTTAACACCGATATGGGAATTGTTGTGTCCTGAGCGCTTTCTGACAACACAGCTGGAGGTCATTATAGCTTTTTGTGTTCAGCAGCCATGTCTACCACAGAGCAAAGGAACAAGAGGCTGTTCAGATCCGGCTGAGGTATACGTCTAACCTAAACCACTGAGCAGGCACATTGAAAATCAAACAAAAGCCTCTTAATACTTAATCATTATAATACAAAATGTTTTGTGGCTAAAATGTTGATTACCTACGGCTTGAAAATCCAATATACTTGTAAATTCACATCCCATCAGTCAAGGGCATCTTGGTCACTGTGTATCTGCTAAATCAATCGCCTTATCGGTTCACCTACTTTTATTTACTTCAAACTGATGGTGTGTGCACTTTCTCAGGTTCATGTTTGAGCTTCCTGTGTGATGGGATTCTTATCACACCCACACTGCTCTCATCTGGCACCTCATCTTTATCTAACCTTTCAAACTGCCTTCCCTGTGTTCCTGGCTGAGGAGAGGTGTTATGACCGTAACTAAAGTGATGGTGAAGTATATGTGTGCTCTTGAGAGAACATTTGACAACTTTAGCTAGTCTGCAGTGTTCAGCATTTCACTATGGTTTTGTCTGATTGCTAATGTTAGCAGTTCTCTTGAAGCTCTTGACCTGTACATATCTGCATCATTTTGTTTCCTGACTGGTTTGATAACTGTGGTAATGTCCAGGAGTACAGGTGTTCCTGGTAAAGTGGCTGTGAGTGTATGTACAGCGTAGTGCATTGAACATTGCATGGTGTATGTCACAAAAGCAGACATGGCCTTGAATCCCTGTTGCTCCTGAAATGACTTCGAAACTATAAATCGCTGCCTTGCCGAGCACCACTCACACCCCTGCATGGCACATGTATGTGTCAGATACTAGTAATTTGTCTGCCATATTTGACTTTAATACTACATCAGTGCGTTGGAGGAATGTACTGCTTTGTGCGATGACATAAAGAAGCTTGTGATTCTGGCTGGTCTGTCCTTGATGGATCCTTCCTTCTCCTGACGACAAATTTGTTAATATGACTTTGATGAAAGGTGCTGTGTGTGCCAATGCCACTTTCACCAGTGAGAGAAAAAATCTAAGTTTAATAGCTCATTTGCCATTTCCTCAACACTGCTGAAGTATGTGGGGGCATGCAATTATGAATCAGAAGTAATCAATGTGACAATAATATAGAGATTGCTTTTTTTTTTAGCTAGGATCTGCACGGAAGTGGAAATAAATATGCGGTTTGTCGTGTGCTGTAGCTTCAGATAGGAAGTTTTCATTATGAACAAATAACAGGATTAGATAAGGATGTTTTAATGGTCCACTCTGTAGGATTTAGGGGGATCTATTAGCAGAAATGGAATAGATTATTCATAAGTAAGTTTTCATTAGTGTATAATTACCTGAAACTACAAATCATTGAGTTTTTGTCACCTCAGAAAGAACCCTTCATATGTGCATAGACAGCGGGTCCACTTCTACGACGGTACGTCTGTGTTACACCGCTACAGTAGCCCACAATGGACAAACCTTTAGTGAGTGCCGTCAACATTCTGTGTTTTTACAAGTAGCCCCATGAATCTGGAAGAAAGCACCGAGAGGAAGACAAAGAAGAAGAAAGAAGCAGAATCAGTGTTTATTGGTGCTGACTAAAAAGTTTAGGAAGACAAATTTTGAAAAATGGAGGATCATACTTATAAAAAGCACAAGAAAAGCGAGGGAGTGTGAATGTACATACCTGGAAGTACACCACAGGCACCTGACAACCTCCCTATGTTCTAACACGTGTTTGGAAAGGGATGGGTAAGAGAGGGGCATCAACTGAGCCCTACAAAATGGACCTTTAAGTTGGGCATTTTAGATCAACATTTAGGTCAAGTTTCCATACATTTACAACAATAGCACTATTGCAGTATAGTGTACAAATTGTTAGGTTATGGACCAGTGTCAGTCATGGTCAAAAGAATAGATAATGAAGTCAAAGAGTATAATGTGAATTTTTACGTATAAAATGCAAAATTAAAAGGAAGAGTAGCCAAACCAAGCCAAGCCAAGCCAACTTTATTTATCAAGCACTTTTTGTACAGCAACCACTGGCCAAAGTGCTGAACATAGGAATAAAACATTAAGATGAAATAAAACTAAAAAAGAAAATAAATAAATAAAATGCATAGATGGAATTTGCATAAATAAAATAAATAAATAAAAACAATTCAAAACATAACGAAATACAGCGACAGAAATAAAACAATTCAAAACACGAGTATATATATAATATTTGAGTAAGTACACAGTTGAAACCAGATGTTTACATGCACTTCTGAAAAAAACGCACAAAATTTTTTTTCTTTACTGTCAAACATTAAATGAGAGTAAAGTTTTAATGTTTTAGATCAATAAATATTAACATATTTTTTGCATTTGTTGAACGTCAGAATCGAGCAAGGAAGCATGTTTATGTATTTTTTTATCACTTTCGTCAGAGTCAGAAGTATACATGCACATGTTATGTATTTTAACAAAAAGGAAACTCCAGATGTTTCCATTCGGAGCTTAAGATGCTTCTGATTGGTTTATTGATTCCATGTGAGTTCATTGGTGGCAGACCTGTGGATGCACATCAAGGCACACCTCAAACACTTTTGAACTGAGCTCATTTTTAATGTAAATCAAACCAGGGAATATTTATAAATGAATCAAGAAATGTTTATTATTGAATAAGTAATATTAAATAAATTATTAGGAATGTTAGAAATTAGTTTTTCGGCCGCAATCTAGATTTGGTATTCTTGGCCCAGGCTCAAATCTTTAGCGCTTTAATTAAGCACTTTTAGCGCACCACATTTTTCCGAATCCATAGGTTTGATAGGTTTACCCTCCAAGAGCTCCTGCCTTTAATAAAGCACTTATTTAGAGTCCCGTTAGAATCCGAGAAGTGATTCGTTCAACATTTCCATTTAGACTTCTTTATTTAATTGCTATTCTTTATCATTTAGTTTGGTATGAGGTAAAAATAGTGATAAAACTGTAATAAAACCTAAGAAACTCCAGGGGTTCTTTTGATTTGCAGTGTATAAGTAAAAGTAATTAAACTGTTACGGTAATTAATTCAACATAACGGTATTGTTAATTGCAGAAGTATTTTTTTTTTATCCAAGGTGTTTCAGATTTTGCACAAAAGGCTGCTTCTCTGCTCTTCATGCTTTAATTTTGAGATTTGTAGCATTGTAGCAAGTCTTTTAAAGGCTGGAGGCAGTGTTGACTGGTGTGTGTACCTTTGTGGATTTGCCCACAGCAGTGCAACAGTTAAGTGTGGAGGCAGTAATGAAGTGTGGAGGTGAGGACTGCGCTCTGATGCTTGTGGAATAACCTCCCCCGGCTCGGACATCTTGACATTTCTATCAGGAAGCGGCAAAAGGAAGTCACGGTGGTGGCACAGGGGGCTGCAGATCGCGTTTATTATTTTGTGCGGAAGTGATTTCAGCTCCCCGCCGCCTCAGAAAAGTAAACCACACATCACTTAGTGTCAGTGCTGCAAACCTCAACATCCTGCTGTCTTCTCCCTTACCTCACCATCCTCCTTTCTGTGAGTTCCACTCATGTATGTTTGGAAGGACTAATCCCTTCCAGTTTCCCCTCCGTCACTTTTAATTGAGGCCAAGGCTGAGGGCAGAGGCACAAACACAAGCTGATGTGTAATCTTTCCTGAGAAATGGGCCCGGGCTGCTTCACTGTCTGTAGCACAGGACTAGTTTGTGCTCCGTTAATCTGCGGCCTGCTGCTTCCCATCACCATCGTTTAACTTCATCACTTAATTCCCACTATTACTTAGCCAAATCTGTGACATGGATCTGTGCTAGTGGATTTAGAGGGCACATACATTTGGTATTAAAAGGAGAACACTAAGAGTGTAGATTTATAACATCATTTCAAAGCGGATATTTATAATGATTAAAATGCCACCGAATGATCTGTACTGTGTCACATTTTATGCAAAATGATTCATTTCACAAAATAAACCAAAACAAAACAGAACAAAAAAAACAGCATGCAGCGTGTTACTGACAGCAAATTATTACATTCCTGCGCCCGTTTGTTTTCGCTTGATTTCTGACAGTTTGCTTTGTGCGTTGTTTATGTGAATATGATTTGACCTACTACAGACGTAAATTTGTAATGACATTCTTTGTTTGCCAGAATCAAGCCAAAAGATTGTGATCACCTTTTGGACATTCGCTGTTAAACAAGAGTAACTGCAGTAATTGGGCTTTATCACTTTGTATGCTGCAGCCATTGATCGCCTTAGATTGGCCTTTGGATACCTTCCAAGAAAGGCCGTTTAGTAAATGTCACTTTGGGCATTACTTTGGCAAATCACTTATTTAAAAAATTGTCCCTGGAGTTTCATTTACGTCGAATTAACGGCATCACAGAAGAAAATCTATAGTGCAAATGGTGATCTGCCAAAGCAGCTGTGGAGAAAGATTGCAGTTTGTTTAATTCAAGGTTAATATGGAATTTTTGAACCTTCTCTAGATTGCTATAAGAATGAAATACAGTGAACCCCCGCCTACCGCGGGGATTACGTTCTGCCGCCCCCCGCGAAAGGTGAAAGCGCGATACTGCGAAGTCACATTAATTTTTATTATTTGCATATATTTTAAGGCTTTATAAACCATTCCCACTCTCTTATTAACCTTTTCCACACTCTTATAAACACATCCTATGCTCTTAAACACTTTCT
>JAQLOM010000003.1:17315888-17327480 GCA_030068315.1 Chrysichthys thysi
CACACACACACACACACACACACACACACACACACACACACACACACACACACACACACACACACTGCAGATGAGAACAACAGCCTTTGTTGGGTCTGCAGGAAATGAGAAGCCCAGAAAATATAATCAAGATAGGAAGATAGTGGGACTGTAGTGAAGTGGAAGAGTGTCAGTTTCTGAAGTGATCTATTTTTTCTGTCTTGCTTTCAATAGCTCCATGCAGCATCAATTTCACGGCGCCAGGGGGCTATATAGAGACACCACCACAGGGCAGCTGTGACTACTCCAACTTTGATTGCACCTACACCGTGACTGTCTACATGGGCTACGGGGTGGAGATTCAGGTTTGAGCTCTTCATAATGTCTTCGTTATTCAAATTACTGGATCTCACTGGAGTGTCATAAAGCATAATGCACAATTTTTAAGACATGATGCAGATTCTAGATTAGTCTTAGCCTCTCAGAGCACAAGCAGACACACACAAACACATTTTCAGACTTTCTCTTTCTTTTTCTTGCAAAGCAGCAGATTCCTGAGGACGTGTGAATGGCGCATACTGTTACACTTCAGGAGAGTATTTTGTAGAAACAGATTTGTTTAAGGATTAGCTGTAAGATACTGACGTGGAATAGTTAACCATATAATATCAGGCTCCCGCACCTATGTACCTATACATGGCCAGGTGTACATTGTACACATATGACCACAAGTATCAGAATCATTCCAGGTAAAATCTTTATTAACTAACTGTACCTCTGAGTGTATGTATTACTGTGGATTTTTTTTCTCAGGTCATTGTCTAATGGGTGCGCAATCATTTAAACACAGTCTCACCAATAAGCTTTTTCGGGGCAACAAGAGTAAAATTATTGGATTAAAGATAACTTTTAAGGTTATTAACCTTTAAGGCAGAGTCCTAGTCTCAGCTTTAGGGCATTTTCACATGTATTAGTCCATTTGTAGACTTCAGATCTGCGCAAAATTGATTTATTTTGCTTAATTTAACAATCCAGAAACAAAATGGACTGATGGGCTTGTAGGAGAGCATGTGGCTAAAAAAAAAAAATCCACTCATAAAAATTGGTAAATGGTGAAGAAACCCTTGACCAGTGTGTGTAGAAAGCCTGTAAATACATATTAGTATAAAATATTTTATTTACCATACCCAGCATTCATTAGATATTATTATTGTTGTTCTTTGGTTTCGATATCTAGATAGATTTCCTCACTTTATAAATCTGTCTGAATGAAAAAAGACATCTTGTAACCCAAAATACACAGCATACTTGGTCCACTTCCTGCAGCTTGGTTGATTTAGGATTTGATTGAATTGCTTTCTCAGTGCAATTCAACCGCAGGAGAGTTCTCTTAGAAGTGGACCAAGATCACCCTGTTCAGGATGCTTGGACAAGTTGGTCTAGTTTGTGCAAGAGTGTGATTGCTGTTTTCCTACAATGGCAAAGTCGGTAGGATTGACTCACTACACTAAATGATGCATTTCTGAAAGTACCCTTAGACATTCCAGAAGCCTGCTTTGCGAGAAAATGCTGCTTTCTGGATCTAGCACCATTTGCACAATCACCTCCAAATACACAACAATCAGAAACCATTGTCTGTGGTTGCTTGTTGTGATTGCTAGATTTCATACATATAACTGAACATGTGAGATTCCTCTAACTGGAATCTGCTTGGTCCTAATAATTGTGTACAACTCCTAGCTAGTGTCATAATATATACAACAGCCATAACCCTGCTGAATCACTGTCAATGACACAACACAGCTTCTATGTCCTTTACATCTTTCTTTCTCTCTGTCCTCTCCCATCTCCCATCTCCCATTGTGCAGACCTGGTAACCTAGGACAGTATAGAAATACAGTGGGACCTCAGTACTCGAACTCACTAGAACTCAAATTTCTTAAAATTCGAACCAACCAGATCGCAAAAAATTGTCCTAGAACTCGATCTGAATCTCAGAAGTTGAACCGTGAATGCCGACCTAAGATAACTTGTACGCGCTAGTAATAATAAAAATAAACAATGGACCACATGGCAGAGTATGACTCAAGGTAGTAGTGCTGTGTCTGGGTTTATGAAAAAGGTGTCACTGTCTTTTTTTTAACTTTACCCTGTCAGAGAGGTGAACTGACGCAGACACAAACTCAGGCTGCAGTCAGACGTAAAATCCATTTCGGGCTTTATTTAGGCTCCAGGCGGAAGTGCTGTGCATGAGACGGCAGGTAAACTCGTAGTTGAAGAACAGGCAGGGTAACCGAACTGTGTACAACACCATGAAGGAACAGACTATAATCATAAACCGAATAACAAGCGAGAAGGTCAGAACCGGAAAAGAATACAGATGCCGCCTGGAGCGAATCCTCACACATGCGCCCGCAGCGCCGCGGAGCTGGGAGTAATCAGAGCGCGTGGCTCCATGATGTTTGTTTGGATACATTTATTTTCTTACTTTACAAATTCCTGTTTTGATAAATGTGCTTAGATGTGTGTAGTATGTGCTCTTCTTGTTTTATCCTGTTCATTTTGTGTTTAAATGCTAAAAAACTAAAAAAAAAACATATTTCGGTGTCATTTTTGGAGCCGGGAACGAATTAATTGGTTTTCCATTATTTCCTATGGGGACAATCCGATCAGAACTCAAACTTTTTAGGATTCGAACCTGCGGTCGGAATGGATTAAGTTCGAGTACAGTACCACTGTATCTCTCTCCTCCTCTCTCCTTTCCTGCAGTTATTCAGAGTGACTGATATGTAAGGAAGCTGCAGAGTTCCCCCTTAATTAATTGCTTATGGATTATCTGTCCTTTCCTTTTGTTTGTTTATGGCATTTTTAATGCCATCCTGTTAAACTGTCTCTCAAGTGACTCTTAACTAAATTAAAGCAGCCACTTTCTCTTGCTGATAGACAAAAATGATGTTTCGTTCAGACAATCTACGAGAGTACTTTGCATTCTCGTTGCTGCTCAGTACCTCATTTATCTGTTTGGTCACGTCTGTGTCTTAAAGACCCAGTTAAGCATTCCTCTGATCTGGAAACCTTTCTGAAGGCTGCATAGGCTCCGTTCTCATGCGTCTGGATGAGACGTTGATCTGCTGCGGATTGTAAAGAAAGTTTAAGTGGATTTAAACTATATCTGTCATTCAGGCCTCAGAAGATAGAAAGTGATTTGTTCCTCTTAATAATCCAATTTTGAAGGCTTTTTTTTCCCTCCCACACATTTTTCACCGTCGGCGACTCTGACTTGCTAAAATGTTTTTGAACTGAGGTTCAGTGTGAATGGATGGTCTTGTGCATGTGTGGCTGTATTTGAGGCGAAGGTCAAATATTTTCCATCTCTTTAGTAGAAAGTAATAATATAACATCAGGATTTATCTTTTCCCATTAAATTTAAGTGAGCACAGACAATTAACTTTACGAATGTTTCTAGTGCTAAAGGTTTTACAGCAGTATTGTAATGCTGGTAACAAATGTGAAATCTCATATGTGCGCCCGCATTTTTATTCATTTTGGATGCTTTGGAGTGTATTATGGTTTCTGTCTCATCTTACTCAGAAAATTTGACATTTTTCATTTTGTTGTGTTTTATGTCTACACTGTGAGAAAAACAAGAATACATTAAAAAGAAGAATTAACCAGTTGACTACTCTAGACCACAAGTACGTCAAAAATGCTAGTGTGTGTTAGAGTGAAAAACATCCACATGTTCTCTTCTGAAGCTGTGAGTGGCACATAAGCATTGATTCAATGTCAATATTCTTAACTGCCCAAAGTTGAGTGGTCTACCATACTGTTTAGTTAAATATGGTTATAGCCCCTGCCCCTATCACAGCAGATAGCAGTGATCAATTGTAATGCATTCATCAACTTTCTGAGACAGTGGTGAGCAGGTGGCTCTTAATTTTGGTGGGGATTGAACTACAATTCCACTTTGCACAAAGTATTATTGGGTTTGATAGGAAAATTTAAGGGATGTAAATTCTTTCGCACCTGATTCTGTTAAATATGTGAGAATTATAAAGAGTGGTTTATAAAGAGTAATTTAATTGGACTTTATACAAATTAATTATGCTGAAAGCTACAAGTGGGTGGCACGTTGGTGTAGTGGTTAGCACTGTTGCCTCACACCAAGAAGGTCTTTGAGTTTGAGCCCCTGGCTGACTGTGGCCGTTTGGAGTTTGCATGTTCTCCCCGTTCCTGCGCGGGTTTCCTCTGTGTGTTCCAGTTTCCACCCCAGTCCAAAGCTATGCAGAGGGGATTAGGTTAATTGGCTACTCTAAGTTGCCCGTATGTGTGGATGCGAGTGTGAATTGTTGTCCGTCTCTATGTGTGGTGGATTGATGACTTGCCCAGGGTGTACCCTACCTCTCGCCTGAAGTCAGCTGGGATTGGCTCCAGCTTTCCCCCACAACCCCACAACATATGAGTTTGTGAACACCAGACAACTACCGTGGCAGTGAATATCGCCTGGATACCTGCTTTTGCATACATCCTTTAACCTTCAAGTCAAGGAGTGACCATATGAAATAGTATTTGATATAGAGACTGTTGCCATACAACAATAATTTCCCTGGAACCTTCTCTCTGAGTTCCCACCGGATTGGTGCAGTTTCCAAATGATAAGCAACCACAGTACATGTGCAACTTGCATTCCATTTACCCCTCCTAACTGCCAGAGGTGGTAAATATTACTTGGATAAGATATGCCACCTCCACATAGAGTGGGACGTCACAGTTGGAGCAGCACCCCTGTGGGCCATGGTGATGTTGTCTATTACCAGTGATCATTTGTGAAAGGTGGAGTGCACCATCTGACCTCACGCTGCCCTGATGATTCACACTTTTGTCTGTCCGTATATTGATTGAATGGACCAGCAGGTGGTAGGGTCTTAGAATTGGAAAGAATTTGAAGGCCTGATAGACCAGCATCAGTTCCAGTTGATTGATATTTTCTACACTCATACTGCATCTCAACAAACCTGCTGTGGCACAAATGCACCCCAAGCCAGTTCTAGAGGCCTCCTGTTTCTCTCAGATGGGGCACTGATCCTGGAAGGACCCCTAGCATGGGAACAGTCTTGTGTCTCTATTACTGTAAGTTTGTTCATTCTAACAGAGTCAAGGAAAATTCTGTTGGAGCCGTGATTAGCAATGCTAACATTTTTAGCAGCAATGCTAGCATTTTAGTAGAAGGAAGAACCACTGATAGCAACCTACTTGAATTTGATTGACAAGCGCAATCATCTCCACCACACGTTCTGGTGACAGTGTGGCTAGCATTCTCAGTGAATCTACCTTCATGCCATTGAACTGAGCTCAAACTAAGTAATGTGTGTGAGGATTGTGTAGGCACATAGGAGCCAGTTAACCAAATACAGCAATATCCTTTTGCCTCTGGCCATCAGAAGCGACTGGACTATTTGCAAACATTTCATGGCATTAGAGAGAAGCCAAAGGGTAGAACATTGAATTAGACAGAGTGGCAACCATAATGTGGTCTGATACTGATGAGGCCTTGAGTCCCTAAAAGTTTGGTGGCTGTTGGCATAACTTAACTTTGTCCCCCTGTAACATTTTCAGTAGGACCTACACACCCTTTGGCAGCATCCGCCTTAAAGCCCAAGCTTTACACTCTTGACCCAAAGAGCATGGGAATGCTATACCTATGGTCTGAATACACACTGACAGTTTGCCATGAAACTGAGACTTGGATGATATAGGATCTAACATGGAGACATGAAAGAAAAAAGACTGAGGAAGTGACCTGAGAAGGAATAGACACCAGTGGTTAAGGCAACATAGAAGTGGTTAATGATATTAAAGAGGAAATATGGAGTTTAACTGGAAGGAAAAAAGAGCAAAGTCTGGGAGAGTTAAGGGGTTAGGGTTAGCAGGCCTTGTGACTGGACTTGTGGAGCATGGCCTACGAGTGAAAGTTAGATAAAATGTGCAAGTGGGGAAAGAAGAATCCTTGAAGTTGAGAGAATAGAATGAAGAAACAGCTCTTGAAGGCATCTGTGGTCAAAGATCAAGGCCTGTAAGGAAGACTGGGAGGAGAACAGGGTCAGAATCTATTTAAATATTACAAATTAAGATGCTGCTTAAAAGCTCCTGGGTATCGTCCCTGATCAGAACAAGTTTACTTGCTAGGATGGTAGGATCTGAAGGTTCAAAGATCTTCCTCAGAACAGAGCAGAGTTCTCAGAAGCTGTTGGTGGTACAGGGTTTTCAGAGGCTGTTGGAGAAGCAGAGTTGGCACAGGCCAGGAAAAGCAAGGCTCTTGAAAGGCTTTGGCAAAGTCTGTGCCTTGGATAACATCATTTGGAGCAGGTTCCTGCTGATGATTGCAGTTAAGCACATGTGAGGTGCAGGTAGAAGGTTTAGACCAAAGGCTTATAGTATGCTGTTCACTTGAGAGATAAAATCTTGTATGCATGAATAATGGCTGGTTTGAAGATACAGCTCACTGGTTCTCTGAGAACAGCATTCACAGACGATTTTGTATTCATGGAGTAGAACATTAAATACTGTGACTCAGCAGCAGCTAAAAACCTTTAGGTCTTTATTGTCATTATTTTAATGGATTCCATTTTTGTATAATCTGGGTCATGTCATTAGTCTTCCTCATTTCATACATTCCTGTAAACACTGTCTGGACTTTAGTGCTGTGTTGACCTGTTTTTACCCCACATACCATTTCCATAGCTTCATATTGTTCAGTACTATGGATTGATAACCACAGCTGATTTCATTTTTCCTTAGAATTCATGAATAATCCCAGAAATAAAAGCAGGGAAAACAAGGTTTTAATAATCGCCTGTCAGAGCTTTTCGTTTACTGCTGCCCTCTGTTCTGACACAGTTTCTAGAACTATACTAGACTATACTAGCATAGGAAGCACAGTCTTTTTTATATATATATATATACAAAAGCTCTCATGAGTAAATGCATAGCACTTCTAATTCCCTACTAATGTCATCCCTTTCAGACTGGTACATTCAGTGGGAGTTTTGGAGAGGAGCTTAATCTTTCAGAGATTTCACAACCCAGAGCAGTATGAACTATAACAGGCTGGGAAGGATTTAGGTTAAGCTCATTTGAATATGAGCACAGAAGCAGAGAAGTGAAATGAGGTTATATTAGTGGCCAGGTCCCTGCAGGAGCCTTTTTAAAGCTACAAAGGCAAACCTTTAAGAAGCAGGTTAATGTGGAGATGTTTGCACCTATATGAGCAGTAAGCGCTGTCAGTCAGAAGAACGATCGTCTTTTTTCTGAAGCTTAATATACATATAATAATAATAGACAACATATTGTGTCTTTAGGTTCCTGTTTATATATTCAGTGGTGTTCATGAATCGGTGCTGTTCAAGTCAGGTTTGCCAAGTTTTTTGATATTAGGTGGAAAGTACTAGTAATCTTCTTCCTTTTCCATAACTAAGAGAGTTACTGGAAATTAATTGGTGTAGTCAGTGTCTATTAAAACACTTCTTCCTCTTTACATTTTCCATTTCCACCTTTTCCTCTTTACATTTTCCTTTAGAATTTCGGAGTGCTTGTTAAAAAAAGATCAGGACTATTCTTCTTTCTTTTTCCCCAGCTATCAGTTCCATCAATTGTACTTAAATGCATTTTCTTTATTGACTGTATTTAAAGGTCCGCTATGTGGGACTTTGAGGGAATCTATTAGCAGAAGTTGAGTATATATTTCATAATATGCTTATGTTGTTCATGAGTATGTTTTCATTAGTGTATAATGAAAAAAAGGAAAACAAAGAAGAAGAAAGAAGTTTGCTGGTGCTGGCCTGAGAAGTTTGAGACGTTCGCTGTTGCTGGCTTGGGAAGTTTGAGAACCCAGATTTTGAAAAATGGAGGATCTTACGTATTATTTAGTACAGAAAAAGCAAGGGAGTGTGGATGTAAGTAATGGAAGTATGGTATGGGGACCTGCCAGCTATTATATGTGCTTGGAAAGGGAAGGGTAAGGGAGGGACGTTTGGTTAGTTGAACTGATACATACTGGACCTTTAAAAAAAATACGCCAATTTGTTCAGGTACCAGTATCCGTCTTCTGTGCCCAAGGGCAGTTTGAATACAAATACACTAAAATGATTTAAAATGAAAAAATAGTATGGTATGAATGCAAACCCTGCCCCAACCATACCTCAATTTGAAAGACATGTTAAGGCAAAAAACATTCCTAGACTTTTAATGTTAGTACAACTGATTTACTTTTTTGACATCAGTATTTTCACATACTGTACATATGATTTTTCTTCACTTCTTCCCAGCCTGGCTTAAATGTCCACTCGCTGGGAAGTGTATTTTTAGATTTCATTTTCTACTGATATTAAATTTGTTTGTTTCTTGTCAGTTTTTTTCAGACTTGTCTCTGTTATTGTCAGCAGCACAGCTACGGTCAGACTACTGATGGCTCCTGATTTACGTAATGTCTGTAGAACTGGTTACTGCATTTTGACAGCAGCTCTTTGGCCTGGTATTCTGCCCCTAACGCCATTAAACTCACATTCTGAAGTAAACACAATGTCTGCAAGACCATCGGTAACTTGCTACATGATATTTTTTGACCTAGTAAAATATTACAAGTAATTATACCTAGATGCATCTAAAGCAGTAGCAACTCACAGGGTCCAAGCAGTAAAAACACAACTTAGGTTTTTTCATAAGTCGCCATGGCTCCGGCTGGTTATGGGCTCGACGCTCCAGCGCCATCCATTTTCAGGGCTAGTTGATTCGGCGGGTGAGTTGTTACACACTCCTTAGCGGATTCTGACTTCCATGGCCACCGTCCTGCTGTCTGTAACAACCAACACCTTTTATGGGGTCTGATGAGCGTCGGCATCGGGCGCCTTAACCCGGCGTTCGGTTCATCCCGCAGCGCCAGTTCTGCTTACCAAAAGTGGCCCACTGGGCGCTCGCATTCCATGCCCGGCTCCAAGCCAGCGAGCCGGGCTTCTTACCCATTTAAAGTTTGAGAATAGGTTGAGATCGTTTCGGCCCCAATGCCTCTAATCATTAGCTTTACCGGATAAAACTGCAGAGCTCGAGCGCCAGCTATCCTGAGGGAAACTTTAGAGGGAACCGGCTACTAGATGGTTCGATTAGTCTTTCGCCCCTATACCCAGGTCAGATTTACTTCAGCAAATTAAGAGATAAACAAAGCTTTTAACATTTGGTGGCTGTCTTTGTGGAAGCTCCTAATCCGGGGCAGTGCAAGTGTTAGATCTCATATTAATTGTTTCTCTTGTCACAGGATCTTTGCAGCACCACAGCACCTGTGTGATGGTGTGCACAATGTATTGTGACAACAAAGGTGACCGTTCTATTCACGAAAGGCTTTTTTTTTTATTATTAATAACCACACAGACTTCTAGCATTGACTAGCATTATACAGTGGATTAGTGGAAGGTCATTGGAAGGTCATGAGTTTAAATCCCAACACTGCCACTTCAGCAAAGCCCTTAACCCTGAACTGCTCAGTTGTATAAATGAGATAGATGTAAGTCACTATCGATAAGGGCATATTCCAAAAGCTGAAAATGTAGCTTTAACATTAGGGCTGATTCTCTTCGGTCTCAAAGGTAAAACTCTCTCTTACTCACTGCTCATCTGTCTTATAGAGGAGATACCAGGAGTACAGTTCATAGTAACTATAGGTACTATAAAGAGACATTCAGTCATAAGTACATATGAGTGAGTTCTACAATGTAGAACATTTAACTTTTATACAATGTTCATACAGGATTGACATTTTTAATGTGTGATTTTTATTACCATTTTTAATAAAGGCCATAAAAGTCTTGTTCAACCTATAGGAAAGTTTACTGTATCTGTGGCAGCCTGGATAAAATCACTATGTGTCACTGTGAATTCTAGTAAACAGCCAAAAATGGTTAAAATTCAGGTTTTAACAAGAAAATAGAGCTTTTTTCACCTTTAACATATTATGATGCCTTTTTTTAAAAGAAATCATACAAAAACTTGTGCCAAAATGATGCACATTTAATAAATGTTAGGCTTTGATCAAGTTTTGGATAGTGGTGCGCCAAAGCAAAATGGCCATATGAGTAATCAATGCAGCTTGTAATCAGATACCGGCTGTCGACATTTCAGGGCACTTATCCACATAATCTTATACACAGATTATCTGCCTTCTTCACACTGTCTACATTTTTCTCTGTTGTTTTGTTTTTATTCTATTTATTAACTTAATGCCACTTTATCACCTGGGCACTTTATTGGCTGCTTTTCAGTGTTCCACTACTAAGGATTGATTGATAAGAAAAAGAAAAAGTGCTAGCATGCCATCACTGGATGTGCTGTAACTATAATGATTTCTAATACAGTAATATACAAATGTTGTTTGCCCTTTTAATAAAATAATTCATACTGATATTTAACATGCAATGACTAAAGGGTGGGCGGGTCTCTGAATGCTCTAATGATCAGAATACATTAATATAGTAGCTGCTTATAGTTCATCTTTAAATGCTCAGAATTTTTAAATGCAAGTTTCTTCGTATTTCACTAATGGAGGTAAGCAGACTTTAAAATACTATACGTTTACTTGTGGTTGAGACCATGTCAGTTCAAAAAAAATAGGCGTCGTTTTTAGTATTTCATATATAATAGAATGTGAAGTTTTTTTTTCTCAGGCTGCCGCACATATGGGTGAGTATTATGGAGATTCTTTAAAAATAAATGCGGTAAGTTTAATAGACATTTTAAATATTGCTTACACTATACATAGGGCAGCCAAGTGAAATTACTCATTTGTGGCTCATTTTGTCATTTAATGAATCTCAGCATGTGTAGGCTATGAGGAATGGAAGCAGCAGTGCGCTTTAACTTAGAAATCTGACCATATTTAGTCTGCTGTTTAGTAATTGTTATGAAAGAACCTGCTATGGGCATTTATGACATCTTTTTTTAAACAATGAATTTAATATACTGTATGTATAAATAATATATTCATGCTTATCACCAGTAATATGTATCAGCGAACTGTGCTTATCTGAAATATCATTACATATTGTAGAGGGGCAAAAAAGAGGGGAAATAATTTTCCCCCTCTTTGAGTTACATAAATTCAGAAGCACAGTATAAGAAAATTAAATGAGATATTTGGGGGGGGAAAAAACACTGATCAAAATTAGAGAACACTTTCAGATGCCTCCCAGTTATTGGTATTAATCTGGCAGCTGGAGTTAATTTCCTTCATTATCTGACAAACTGTATTTAACTGGCAGTCTAACTTTCCAGTTATCAATGACTTTGCAAGATGTTGAGCCGTTAAAGTGACTGAAACCCTCGGGCAGCAGGTTGTCTAGAGAGAAGTTGGTCGTTCCAGATCTGTGATTTCCAGAATTTTGCACCTTTACAATGTCATAAACTCATTCAAGTCCCCCAAGAAGGCTGGACGTCCATGAAAGACAAACGCAAGAGTGGACAGGATAATGCGGAGAATGTCAATGGGGAATCGTTTCAACACTGCAGCTGGAATTGTTCTCCAATTCAGTGCTGAACGGGCTAAGGATCTGTCTCGTCATACAGTGTCTC